>JAIUZE010000170.1:0-2500 GCA_022085475.1 Heliosperma pusillum
AATAAAATTTCGGTCTTCAAAATCGCAAGACGAGTCGGGAAAAGTCAACGAAAGTCAAAGTCTACTTAAAAGTCGAGAAAAGTCAAAAATGACTTAAAAGTCAAGAAAAGTTTCTGACGACTTAAAAATCAATAAAAAGTCAATGACGACTTTAAAAAGTCAAGAAAAAGTCAAAGACGTTTTAAAAGTCAAGAAAAGTCAAAGATGACCAAAAACGGTCTTTTCATGAAATCTCTCAAAAATTCCAAATACGAACGCGGAATTTCAAAATACTACTCGGAACAAAAATTCCTATATTAAAAACTTAAGTTCTACTGAAAAGTATCCATAAGCTATTGCTTAAGCAAATTGGGTACTTTTCGGGTTGTTACAATTTGTGTAACTTCAATACACAATCTGTGTAACTTCAATACACAATATGTGTAACTTTAATACACAATCAGTGTAACATCAATTACAATTAGTGTAACTTCAATTTATAATCAAAGTAACTTTAATCTGCAATGAGGTAACTTCAACCAGATCATTAAATTAATTAATAAATTTCAAATAAATATGATGTAACTTCAAGTAAATTGAGTATAATTTCCAACGGATATTATGTAATTTTAAGTATATATGGTCCAACTTCAACTCTATGACTAAATTAATTAATTAATCTCAACTAGATTTGGTGTAACTTCAAGTGGACATCATGTAACTTCAATAAAGATATGGGGTAACTTTAAGTAACTTCAAGTGATAGTGTGTAATTTCAAGTATATGGGTAATTTAGAAAATTAATTTCAAGTAATTTGGTTGTAACTTTAAGCATATATGGTGTAAGTTTAAGTAAATATAGTGTAATTTTAAGCAAAAAAAGGGTATAGCTTCAAACAAAAAGGTGTAATTTTGATAAATTAACAGAAATCAAAATTTTGAAAACTCAGTGGTGTACGAAAAAATTACCATTGCGACGGGCTCGAAAAATTAATAAATTTAGAATCTTGTTTCGCCTAAATCGGAGTCCGAACGAAAATTTAAGGAGTATTTTATGTACCCGATTTTACTTTACGCGGATTTAAAATTATCTTCTTAAATCAAATATTTTGATATTTGAAATATAAATCAAAACATGTTAATTCAATGAATCAGTTGACAAAAAAGAGGAACTTATTGATTAGATTAATTGGGAATAAAAATTATGAGAGAGAGAACATTACTTACATGTTGGGTGTGTGTTTTTTTGCTTTTAATCTCAACCATTAATCTTGTAGAATCTAATGGCTTAGAGAAGGACTTATGGACTCATCAAATATTGTGGACTTACCTGAACGTGACTCTATATATAGGTTCTTATAAGTCCACCATTTCTTTTGAGTTCATGAGTCCTCTTATTAGCCTTTGGATGAAGGAGATGGAGGGACAAGATTAAATCAAGATGAAGGGATAAGATTAGAACAAAAATGAATAGACAATATGAGAACAAGATGGAGGGACAAGATTAGAACAAAATGAGTAGGGTTTAATGAATTTCACCTACACATGACCTTGATATTGTAACAATATCATTTTGAAACAAGTTTTTGAAATTTCAGGCTTTTATGAGTGTAACTTCAGCCATTACGAGTGTAACTTCAACCATTATTTGTGTAACTTCAAACTATGATGTAATTTCGACTATATTAATTTGAATTTATGTTATTTTAACACAAGTTTTTGTCATTTTAGCTTTTTTATGAATGTAACTTCAGTCATTACGAGTGTAACTTCAACTCTTATATATGAAATTTCAAACTAAAATATGATTTCAACTATATAATTTGAATTTATGTAAACAGGTTTATATGATTTTAGCCTTTTTATGAATGTAACTTCAGTTATTACGAGTGCAAGTTCAATCCTTATTTGTGTAACTTTTAACACAAAATAAGATTTCGACTATACAAATTTGAATTTAAGTAATTTTAAGACATGTTTTTAAATGATGGTAACTTCAGTCATTACGAGTATAACTTCAACCCTTATTTATGTAGCTTTAACAAAAATGTGATTTTTTTTTACTGTAACTTCAACTCTTATTTGTGTAACTTTAATATACGTTTTGGTAACTTTAGTCATTTTTTGGGTAACATCAACATTTTATACTAAATTTGATTGAATATTTTAATTTGAATCCATGTAACTTTAACACAAGTTTAGGTAACTTTAGTCTTTACTAGTGAAACTTCAGTTTTTAATAGAGTAACTTGACTCTTTAAAAGTGAAACTTCAAGCCGTAAAGGTGTAACTTCAAGTTTTAAAAGTGTAACTTCAAGTCTTATAACTCTAGTCCTTAATAATGTAACATTAGTCCTTAATAATGTAACTTCAGTTCTTAATAGTGTAACTTCAGTTCTTAATAGTGTAATTTAAGTCAATATTCAAATAAATGAGATCTACAATTTGAAAAAAAAACATAAGAAATTTTGAAAAATTAAAAAATATCTAAAAAAACATAACAAGAAAACAGATTTGGGAA
>JAIUZE010000170.1:7500-18689 GCA_022085475.1 Heliosperma pusillum
AGAGAGAGAGAGAGAGACAAGTTATAATGAGTCCACCTTTAAAATTGAGTCCATGAGTCCTCATCTTGGCCATTGGATGAAGATGATGGAGGGACAAGATTAGAACAAGATGGAGGGCCAAGATTAAAGAAAAATGAAATGGACAAGAATTAGACACAAAATGAAGGGACCAGATTAAAAACCAAATGAGGTGTTTTAATGACTTTACCTACATTAGAGTACATAATGATGAAACTTTAGTCATTAAAAGTGTAACTTCAACCATTATTTGTGTAACTTCAAAATAAAATGTGATTTCGAGTATATAAATTTGAATTTATGTAACTTTAAGATAAGTTTATGTGATTTTTACCTTTTTATGAGGGTAACTTTAGTCATTAAGAGTGTAACTTCAACCATTATTTGTGTAACTTTGAACTAAAATGTGATTTCGAGTATATAAATTTGAATTTATGTAACTTTAAGATAAATTTATGTGATTTTTACCTTTTTACGAGGGTAACTTTAGTCATTAAAAATATAACTTCAACCATTATTTGTGTAACTTCAAAATAAAATGTGATTTCGAGTATATAAATTTGAATTTATGTAACTTTAAGATAATATTATGTGATTTTTGCTTTTTTTATGAGGCTAACTTTAGTCATTAAGAGTGTAACTTTAACCATTATTTTTGTAACTTTAAACTTTTTTAGTGAAACTTCATTTATTAACTGGGTAAGATAACTTTAGTCTTTTCTAGTGTAACTTCAGTCCTTACTAATGTAACTATAGTCATTAATTAAGTAACTTCAGTCATTAATAAGATAACTTTAGTCCAGTGCAACTTTAGTCCATAATTGTGAAACTTTAGTCCATAATAGTGAAACTTTAGTCCATAATAGTGAAACTTTAGTAAATAGTAGTGAAACTTTAGTAAATAGTAGTGAAACTTTAGTACATAATTGTGAAACTTTAGTACATTTTAGTACATACTAGTGAAACTTCAGTACATACTAGTGAAACTTCAGTACATACTAGTGAAACTTCTTCAGTACATACTAGTGAAACTTTAGTACATACTAGTGAAACTTTAGTATATACTAGTGTAACTTTAGTAAACTTTAGTATGTAATCTGAAAAAATAACGAGATTTAAAATATAAAAAAAACATAAGAAATAAAAAAACGAGATTTAATAAAAAACAAAGTGAATCTGAAAAAAAAAACAAAGTAGATCTAGGAAAGAAAAATATAAACTAAAAAAACGAGATCTAAATAAAAATAGAAAATCATAAGAAATTCAAAAAAAATGAAAAACGAAAAAAAAAAAAAGTGAATCTGAAAATAAATAAATTAGATCTGAAAATAAATTGTTGTGGTTATTTTTTCAACAACACCACACTACAAACCACCACTCCCCCCACCCCAACTTGGTCCATCGTCATTGACACAAAAACACACATTTTTTCAGATCTAAAATAGAAAAACAAAAAAAAACGACACCAACTCCAAACAAACCACTAAAAAAATGACACCACGAACACGGTTAAAAAACCGAAGCTTATTTTCAAATCTGAAAAAAAGACAAAAGAAAACAGAAACTAAGACTACTAAAAAAAAGTAGATCTGAGGCGACGGGAAAACGGGAGGAGGGAGGAGAAGGCGGCGGGAGACGTGGAGGAGGAAGCGGCGTGAGGTATTCGGGAAGAGGTAGCAGAGGGAGGGAGGAAAGTGGTGGCAAGGTGTGGGCAGGTTGGTGAAGGCCGGTGGCGACGGGTTTGGGGGAGAATGCGATGGTGATGCTCGGTGGTGTGGAGGTCGGGAGTGGGGGTGGTGTGGCGGTGAAGGAGTGGCGGTGGAGGAGTGGCAGTGGTGGGCCGGTGTGGCAGGGAGGAGTGGCAGTGGTGGGCTGGTGTGGCAGGGAGGAGTGGCAGTGGTGGGCTGGGGCTGGTGGTGCTCGGCGGTGGTGAGGGAAAAAGGGGATTTTTTTGGGTTTTTTTTAGAGGGAGGTAGAGAGAGAAGGGAGGTAGAGAGATAATGGAAAATGTGGGAATGAGAGGAATTGAGTGAATGAAGGGTATAAATATTAGGGTTTGAAAAGGATAGATTGTGTGTTTCTCGTAATCTTGGCCCTCTATTCTGTTTTAATCCTAACCATTCATCATCTTAATCTAAGGGTTGAGATGAGGACTCAAGGACTCAAAGATAAGGGGGAGACTCATTTGAACCCACCTCTCTCTCTCTCTATATATATATATATATATAAAAAATTTTTATTATCTTATTTTGTATTTTATACCAAATATATATTTTTTGTCACTAATATCTTTAAAAAGTGTAGTAATAATATTAGTAAAGTTAAGTTAAATTAATCTATGTTGACTCCATAATCAAGTTAAGTTCAAAAAAGTTCGGTTTTGAAATGTTCAGCTCCTATAAGTTCAGCTAAGAAAAGTTCAGTTCTTATAAGTGCGGTTCCTATAAGTTCAGTTTAGAAAAGTTCAGCTCTTATAAATTTAGTTCAGAAAAGTTAAGTTCCAATAAATTCAGTTAGAAAAGTTAAGCAAAATTCAGTTCAAAAGAACGGGGCCTAAGTAGAGGGAGAAGTGATAAATGAGAAATTAGAGGGTGGAAGATGAGGGTGAGAAATCAGAAGGACAAATTTGGAATAAGGGGATAAATTGTGCGAGATTAAGTAAAATAGTGTACGGAAATTAACAACTCTCATACTTATTTATCATGATCTTCGCCGACTTAGTTGAATTATGATCTATAAATTGATTGTAAAGTAGTACCAGTATCGAAAAATAAGGTGAGTACCCATAAATTGATTGTTTTCAATTATTTTGTGAACTGAAAGTTTCGAAAGTTAAACTTATGAAATGTATCAATCTTCCCATATTAAAATATTAGATTCTTTGCCTAAATGCATGGATTGTTAATAAAATATTATTCACAATGTCTATGATGAATTGATGATTACTAAATCTAGAAAGTACGTATTTGAAAACAAGTACGTTACTACTAATTACAGTATAAGATAGTTTTAATAATGAACTAATGACACTAATTATAAAGAGCTACGGAGTATTACACAACTCCCTTTTCAAACAAAGTATCCGCAGGTACTGAAACCATTAAAAGAACGCCCGAACCTAGTCTAAGTACTGGCTTTTCCTTTGTCCGAAGCACCATCCCTACCCCTACGGGGCGATTGCCAATTTTTATCCCGAAAAACTAGAAAAATATAGATTACTTAGGAATATTTAGAGCATGAAATGCAAACTTCATTTTGCTAGTAGTCGTTTTTACATCTGTATCTTCAGTTGCAGTGGCTGCTGCTGGAGTACTGATGAAGCTGCTTGATGTTGACGCCATTGCTTCATCTGTAGTCCCTCTGCAACCAGGAATTCCCATCGAACTCGTACTCGTCACCACCACAGAGTCAGATGCCACTGCTGAAGCAGCAACATTCGGTCCCTGCCTGGTGTCACCGATGCTCGAGATTGGTGTGTCGTTAGAATAGCCTTCCACTATCGACAATGTCGTAACACTACTCCACTCCATTATTGAAAATAGCGGGAATCCTCTTGCAGCGGACTGTGATGAAGGCATGTGGATGTCTGGTGTCGAGGTTGAAGAGGCAGGATTTGGAAAAAGGAGTTCACTGTAGAAATCTTCGAGGGGGTAATGAAGCCATGACGCCATCTCGTCCACTGCCATGTGAAGCTGGTTGTTACCTGCCTCATGATCAATTGGCGGATTCTGCAGTGGTGGCAGAGCTGTGATTCCGGAGTTGGAAGACAACGACGATGGCAATTTCGGAAGTAAATGTTGGTTTACAAGGTTTGCTGTAACCGGGGCATTGTTCTGCCATAATAGTTCTGCCATCTCAGCCTCCCCACTGTTTACAATCCATTCAAAAACATGGTCAATTCCACATGAATATCAACTACCAATCTATTACCTACTCATTTAATTCGTTTAATTTTTTTTTGCAACAAAAGATAAGGAAGAGAAGTACATACCTTGGTGTGGCTAGAGTAGATGTTGAAGGAATTGTGTATTCTTCATCCATTTCAAAGTCGGCTGCATAATGACTCATTCATAACTATTTTCAACTTATTCATATTCCCACAAAATCAAAATATTCATAAACATACCCAGAAACAGAAACAGAAACATGGTTATTATCTCTTCTAAAATATGTCATCTTAGTTATTTATACAGTGACTGAAGCCTCTCCAAATACAGTGATTGAATATAAGTTAACCTCTCATGTTAACTTGGATAGAAGGTTGTAGAAGCAGGAATTTAGACCCCAATTAAAATTAAACTTCAAAAAAAATGCTAAAATGAATTTAAAAAATTTAAAATTAAACTATTAAATTATTTCTATTAAGTAACAATAGCATCAATGAAACACTAATGTAATAATGTTTCCTATGTTGTTATTAAGTTATAATTAAAAATATAATTTCTCACCATCAATTTACTAAATTTGTTACTACTATGACTCTATGAGTAAGTACACTAAGTTAGACTCAAGTTACTACTCTAATAACTAGTTTGGTAAATGGTAATACAAGCTAAAGAGAAAGTTTGAAATTACATTTAATTTGATGCAACTTCTTCAATTATTATTTGTTATATCGTATATATCTCAGTTAAAAGTTATTTTAAAGGAGTTCACTGTAGAAATCATCGAGGGGTAGTGAAGCCATGACGCCATCTCGTCCACAACCATGTGAAGCTGGTTGTTATCTGCCTCATGCTCAGCTGGCATTCTGCAGTGGTGGCGGTGGTAGTGGAGCTGTGATTCCGGAGTTGGAAGACGATGATAATGATGGCAATTTCAGGAGTAAACGTTGGTTTACTAGGTTTACTGCAATCTGGGCATTGTGCTGCCATAATAGTTCTACCATCTCATACTCCCTGTTGTATCCAATCATTCAAAAACATCATCAATTCCACACGAATGTCAATTACCAATCTAGAGTATTGCCTACTCATTTGATACGCTTAACACTACACCTTAATTCATTTTTGCAACAAAAGAAGAGAAGTATATACCTTGGTCTGACTAGTGTATATGTTGAAGGAATTGAGTAGTCTTCATCCATGTCAAAATGTAAGACGGTAGTATAAAAACAGTGGAAGAAAAGGAATAATCTTATCTGATTGTTGTGGCGTGACTTTAGATCACTGTCCTAAAGTCGTTTATGCCCCGTCTACTACACACGGTCTCAGTGGCACTCGACCCCCAGGATTACACAACGGCTGCAAACTTCGTGTAGGGAAGAGAGCAGATGAGAACCACCATAAACGTTGCCATGACTCTGTTAATTAAGTTATAGAAGACATTTTTTGTAATTAGCAGTAGGTATTTTTTGTGAGAAGGAGGAGTAAGACTGGTTTTGTTGTCTCCAAAATGCAGGAATAAGGGGGGTATATATAGGGAGATGAGGCTGTCTATGGCATGCATGAACTTCGTCAGGAATATTTCCTGCAAAAGAGAAGTGTACTGCAGCACACAAGGAATCTTTGCAGGTCTGATTTGGATACTGCAGCACACAAAGAGACTGACACAAGCAACCCTACTGCAAGCTAACACTGACACAAGCAACCCTATTGGCAACCCTATTGATTTTGTTTCAGTTGGAAAAAGAAATAAAAGGTGGGCAAGCCTGCACCGCAGGTGCTCTACCAAAGCCCAAAGCCCAAAGCCCGAGCCGGCCGGCTGGCCGTGGCGTGCGCGTGTGTGGTTGGTTAGATACTTACCACACACTCACCTAGTAGAGTAGTGTAAGGGGTCATATATAAACCCATAAAACTTGTTTTTCATGGTCAATGTGGGATAGGAAAAAACAAGTGGGTAGCTTATTTTGAAGCATATATCCAACAATCCCCCACATGATTCAAAAGAAGACTCAAAAAGAAAGAGGACTATGGCAACGGAGACTCGGAGTTAAAACGCTGGTGTCTTGTGGACTTTAACCAGTGTTTAGTGACTTACATTTGGTCTCAACCGCCATTCTGGGTGGATTAAAGCCTTTAACCTTTAAATGGAGTTGGTTTGATATCAAGTGCGCACTTACCGATTCTCAAATTAGGGTGAGAACTCGCGACATTCATGAACTCATCATGAATAAAAACTTTTGTAAATATCTTTTACTTGGATTTACCAAGTGCCCTCTCAAAGTATTTCCTGGTATTTCATGAATGCCTCTAAAGATTCCAAGCCACAAGAATCTCTTGGGGGTAGGGCAAGGCACCCCCCACATTCACATAGGTGAGTTTATCAAGTTTGACTGTCACAAACCATCCTTTTGGACTATAAACTCATTAAGAGCAAATGCTCATCCTTACAAAATGACAGTAAAAACACATACATAATACTACATTTAACACAACAATGGGAATGGAAGTAGTATTTAACAATCTAAGTTCCTTGTGATTTCGTTTGACCAGTTGAACTTAAACAATTAAGACGGGTATCCATCACAAGTCACTTCTTTACAGGCTTTAAACCCATTCCCTGACTCCAGCACTAATTTTCTGCAGAGGCCTTTAGTAAGAGGATCGGCAATATTCCTCTCAGATCTTACATACTCGAGTGATATCACATTATCTCTGATCAGATTTCTCACAATTCCATGTCTTAAGCGAATGTGTCTCTTTTTGCCGTTATACGCTTGATTTTTGCTACCCCGATTGCAGCTTGCGAATCACAGTGCATGGAAACTGATGGAGTCGGCTTCCCCCACAAAGGAATATCTGCTAGTAGCCCTCTTAGCCATTCAGCTTCTTCTCCTGCCAAAGCTAAAGAAATGAACTCAGATTCCATAGTAGATTTAGCAAGACAAGTTTGTTTAGTCGACTTCCAAGAAATAGCACCACTAGCAAGAGTAAACACATAACCACTAGTAGAGTGAATCTCATCATTACCAGATACCCAATTAGCATCACAGAAACCTTCCAGAACACAAGGTGTTTTGTCAAAGTGTAGGCCCCAATCCATGGTGCCTCTTAGGTATCTCAAAAGTCTAATCAAAGCATTCCAATGATCTCTACTAGGATTATGAGTATATCTACTAAGCCTACTAACGGTGTAGGCAATGTCATGTCTAGTGCAATTCATTAAAAACATGACACTACCAATCACTTTAGCATATTCTTCTTGAGACACACTATTACCATTATTCTTCGTTAGGTGAATACTAGAATCATAAGGAGTGTGAAGTGGTTTACAATCATATTGATTAAACTTTCTCAGAATTTTCTCAACATAATGAGATTGACTCAAAGACAAACCTGATTCAGTTCTACTGATTTTAATGCCAAGAATAACATCAGCCTCACCCATATCTTTCATATCAAAACGTGAGCTCAAGAAGTCTTTTGTTTCATTTATGACATACATGTTGGTGCCAAAGATAAGCATGTCATCCACATACAAGCAAATTATCACACAACCATTTTCATCATGTCTAGCATACACACATGAGTCAGAATCATTAACCACAAAACCATTTGATGTTATCGTTTTGTCAAACTTGTCATACCACTGTTTTGGTGCTTGTTTTAGACCATACAATGACCTAATCAATTTGCATACCTTATCTTCTTGACCGGGAATTACGCCCCCCTCGGGTTGTCTCATATAAATTTCCTCATGCAAATCACCATTTAAGAATGCAGTTTTAACATCCATTTGATGTATGACAAGATTATGAATGGATGCAAGTGCTACCAAAGCTCTAATTGTGGTTACCTTAGTCACAGGTGAGTAGGTGTCAAAGAAATCTAAACCCTTGGTTTGACGGTTCCCACAAACAACCAACCTAGCCTTGAATTTATCAACGGACCCATCTGGCTTAAGTTTCTTTTTAAATACCCATTTGTTACCTAAGGCTTTACAACCCCTAGGAAGCTCAGTCAAGACCCATGTATTATTACTCATTATCGAATCAATTTCGCTATTGATAGCCTCAAGCCAGAAGGAAGAATCGACCGATTGCATGGCCTCTTTATATGTTCTAGGGTCCTCTTCAAGTACGAAAACATTAATCTCATGTTCATTTAGACACATGTTTTCAGTTAGCAAAGATGTGACAAAATCTGATCCAAAACTAGTTTTGGTTCTGACACGTTTACCTCTTCTAGGTTCTACAATTTCATTGGTAGATGCATGCTCATGAGATGAAGAAGTAGATGCAATAGGCAAGCAAGAGTTTACCGTTTTCATAGGAAAAATATGCTCAAAAAATTCAACATCTCTTGACTCTTTAATGGGTCCAAAACCTGATGACTCTTTAATAATTAAACGATATGCAGCACTGTTTGCAGCGTGACCAATAAAGATAGCATCCACAGTTTTAGGTCCAATTTTATTTCTTTGAAATTCAGGTAGACCAATTTTAGCCAAACACCCCCACACTCTGAGATAGTTAAGGTTTGGAGGGTAACCTTTCCATAATTCATAAGGGGTTTTACCGGTTTTCTTATGAGGAACACGATTTAAAATGTGACAAGCATACAAAATGGCTTCTCCCCACATATTAATAGGCATACCAGAACTTAAAAGCATTGCATTCATCATATTTTTAAGTGACCGGTTTTTTCGTTCGGCTATTCCATTTTGTTGTGGAGCATAAGGTGCGGTGAACTCGTGAATAATACCATGTGACTCACAAAAATTCTTTAGTGGTTTACCGTCATATTCTCCACCTCTATCTGATCTGACCCGTTTGATTTTTAGATCTAATTGATTTTCAACCTCAGTTTTAAAGATCATAAATTTTTCTTCAGCTTCGTCTTTTGTACTCAACAAGTAGACACGTGTATATCTAGAGAAGTCATCAACAAAAGTGATATAGTAATGTTTGCCTCCTCTACTCATAGAATTTCTAAAATCACCTAGGTCCGAATGAATTAACTCTAGAAGACTTGTAGATCGTTCTACACATTTATTAAATGACGCTTTGGCATGTTTTGCCTCAACACATATCTCACATTTATCAAAACATGAGTTACTAAAACTAGGAATCAAAGTTTGTTGTTTTAGTCTTTTAATAGACGCCACATTCACATGTCCTAATCTAGCATGCCATAAAGAAACAGACTCAGCAATATAAACAGAAGCAGAAATATTCTTATTGATAGTCTCAACATCAAGTACAAACAAACCAGCATTACAAAATCCTTTCCCAACAAAGTTCCCATTTTTCGTGAGAACAAGCTTATCAGATTCAAAAGTCAGCTTAACACCAGCCTTGTTAAGGAGTGAGCCGGATATGAGATTTCTCTGGATGTCGGGTACATGCAACACATTGTTCAGTTCAAGAGTTTTCCCGGATGTCAACTTGAGAAGGATTTTCCCCTTCCCTTCAACTCTGACTGTGCTAGAGTTACCCATGAATACACATTCACCTCCGGGTACCTCCGAGTACTCTTTGAACATTTCTTTAGAAGTGCATATGTGCCTCGTTGCACCCGTATCCAACACCCATTCGGAAATATTACTTACCAAATTAACTTCCGACACAACAGCAGCTATAATATCATCTGACTCAACTAGGTGGGCTTGAGACTTGTTACGCTTATACTTAACATTATGACCATCTGGACAGAATTTAGACACATGACCAGTTTTACCACATGTGAAACACTCGCCTTTGAACTCCCTTTTATACTCCCTTTTCCCTTTGAAATTTTCTGTTTTCTTAGGTCCAAAATTTTGATTTGTCTGATTTGATCCCTTTGAAAAATGTTTTGGTCCTTTTTGAAAATTTTTCTTAGACTCAACCAAGTTAGCAGTGGAGGACGAATGATCAACTTGTTTTCCTTTGGTCTGAAACCTGTTTTGTTCTTCAACTTTTATGTGAGACACGAGTTCTAAAAGAGTAAATTCTTTTTGTTTGTGTTTCATATTGTGAACAAAATTCTGCCAAGACGGGGGTAATTTATCAAGAAGACAATTAGCTTGAAACATTTCACAGATTTTCATACCTTCAGCAGAAATTTCAGAACATAAATTTTCATAGTCGTGAACTTGGTCTAAGACGGGTTTTTGGTCAGACATTTTAAAAGCAAGCCACCTACTACAAGCATATTTTTAGACCCATAATCATCACTACCATATTTTATTTTGAGAGCATCCCAAATATCTTTAGCGTTAGACAGTTTAGCATAAATCATATAAAGGGAGGGGTTCATATAGTGAAGTAGCATTCCTCTACAAGTTTTGTTATCGCATGCAAAGTCCCTACCACTATTAGGAGGAGCATAAGTATTTGTGAGGGTGTAGTCTACACGAATTTGACCGAGAAAGAAGTCCATTTTATCTGCCCACATTTTATAATTTTTTCCGTCAAAAGGGGCAAGTTTAGACATATCTGGAATAATGGGGTTCGACACAATGGAGGTAGAGATGGGGATAGCATCGAAAGTTTCACTACCGGAAGCCATAATTAAACAAATTGCTAAACGACTTTAGATTGTTATGGCGGTAGTATAAACAACATTAGAAGAAAAGGAAAAATCTTATCTGGTTGTTGTGGCGTGACTTTAGATCACTGTCCTAAAGTCGTTTATGCCCCGTCTACTACACACGGTCTCAGTGGCACTCGACCCCCAGGATTACACAACGGCTGCAAACTTCGTGTAGGGAAGAGAGCAGATGAGAACCACCATAAACGTTGCCATGACTCTTTTAATTAAGTTATAGAAGACATTTTTAAGTAGCAGAAAGTATTGGTTTGAGAAGGAGGAGTAGGACATATTTTGTTGTGTTTCAAATACTGAATAATGGTGGTTATATATAGGCAAATGGGGCTGGGCATGCATGAACTTCGTCAGGAATATTTCGAAGTATACTGCAGCACACAAAGAGACTGACAAACTGCAAGCTAACACTGACACAAGCAACCCTATTGATTTTGTTTCAGTTGGAAAAAGAAATAAAAGGTGGGCAAGCCCGCACCGCAGGTGCTCTACCAAAGCCCGAGCCCGAGCCCGAGCCGGCCGTGCCGTGCCGTGCCGTGGCGTGGCGTGCGCGCGTGTGTGGTTGGTTAGATACTTACCACACACTCACCTAGTAGAGTAGTGTAAGGGGTCATATATAAACCCATAAAACTTGTTTTTCATGGTCAATGTGGGATAGGAAAATACAAGTGGGTAGCTTATTTTGAAGCATATATCCAACAA
>JAIUZE010000171.1:0-18789 GCA_022085475.1 Heliosperma pusillum
TTTACAAGGAGCAAACAAAGAAATGGCATGATGCCAAATTGGTTGATAAAGATGTAAAAGTGGGTGATCAAGTCTTACTCTATAATTCTCGGGTCAAGTTGTTTCCGGGGAAGCTACGCTCGAGATGGTCGGGTCCTTTCAAAGTTATCGACATTTCACCACATGGAGCTTTTGAACTTTGGAGCGAAGAAGATGGTAATTTCAAGGTCAATGGGCATCGAGTAAAAAGATATTTTGATGGAGATGAAAAGGAACGGTGGAAGTACTTTTCCTTGGGGATCCGCTTCCCGAGGAAGAGTCTTGTTTGTAATCTCTTGTGAATTGATAGGTTTGGTGGAGTCCCTCAACAACCACCAATTTTTTGTATATAGCATGCATATTAGGAGTAGTTGTGAAGATTTGGTATTGTATACTCGGGTATTTCGTCTTTAGGAGGAAGTTTTAGGTAGGTTTGAAACATTTGTAGTCGGGTTTGGATCGAAACCGTGTCTTTGGGAATTTGTTGGTTGGGTCGAGATTCTTGGTGACTTGGGGTTTTTATTGTGAATTGAAGAAAAGGAGATTAGAGAGAAGTGTTCTAGGCCGGTCGACCGGCGGCCGGTGCCCCGACCGGCCCAGAGCACTCCAGAAGGTTAAAATTGAAGATTGATATTTGAAGAGCAGGTGTCCCAGGCCGGTGGACCGGCAGCCGGTGTGCCGACCGCCCTGGAGCACAATATCATTGAAGTTGAGATTTTGCAAATTTTTGGCCTGTGTTCTAGGCCGGTTGACCGGCAGCCGGTCTGACAGCCGGCCCAGAGCACCGTATAACTGAACTTTTGAGCTTTGAATTTTTTGAGCTGTGTTCCTGGCCGGGCAGCCGGCGGCCGGTGTGCCGACCGGCCAGGAGCACCTGAACACAGGTATTTCTCAAAATTCAAAAAAATCGAAAAAATTGACTTGGGGTCCAGGCCGGTCGACCGGCGGCCGGTGCCCCGACCGGCCCATAACTCACCCGAGACCTTTATTTCACTCGTGAGTTTATTTCTTTCCCTCATTCTTCTTCATTTTTCTTCCTTTCTTCCTCTTTCTACCTTCAAAAACCCACAAAAAATCCCTAAACTCCACAAAAACTCCATTAAAACCACACAAAACTCCACCAATCCCACATTCAACCCATCAATTAACCCACTACATCACCCAAATTCATCCCAAAGCTCAAAAACCCCAATTTTTCCCTAATTTTTCCCACTTTCAAGTGACTATTTCAAAAAAGCTCCATGGCTCAACAACCACCAAAGAAAAGAACAAGGGCTCAGCTTGAGGCGGAGTTGGAGGCTAGACTTCAGCAAGTTACGGCGGGTATGGGTCCGGATGACGATTTTCCCGATATCGTCTTCGTAAGCGAAATCGCGAGAGGTAAGTTTCAATGTTTAAAACGCAGAAACCTCCCCCACTCCCGCTCCATTTGTCGGAATACTATGCGAAACTTCGGTCTTGATACGGTCACCCTTGAGCTTTTTAAGGGTTTGGGTATGGGGGAACTTTACGGTCAACACTTCCGTAGTTACCCCCGTCTTACATGGGAGTTTTTAAGTTCCTTTAGTCATGAAAAAGATAGGAACACGGGTATGGTAAAAATGGTTTCTTTTCGCCTCTTGAATATTGCCTTTAGCATTCCCATTGAAAATTTTTGTAAGGTTTTGGGGGTTAAATTTCATAAGACTTATAAAGTCCCTGAAACCTTTAATGTGAATGATGTGTTGACTGCTATATCGGGATTGGAATTTGCGAAGGGGTCTAAGAGGCCGGCAAATGCTTGCCACAATGCCCCTATTAGGATTTGGCACCGTTTTATGGGTTGGACGTTATTTGGGAGAGAGGAGTGTCATAATTTTCGGGCTGATGAGCTCTCAATTTTGGCGGCTTACTTGTTCCAAAAGCCGAATAAATTTGGGGTCAACATTGGTCACCATGTCGCTCTCCACTTTCAGAAAATTTCCAATGACCCATTTAGCCCGACCGGTATCCATATAGGGGGGATTGTTACCAAGATTGCCCATGCCCTTTGTAGAGATGCTCTAGATGAGCGAAGTTTGAGGTGTTTGGGGGGATGGTCCTTGTTGATGGAGGATTACATTTCAAAGAAGCTTGAGTGGGTAGTGAAGAGAGTTGAGGACGGGAAGACGTATTGGAGGATTCGAGGGGTCAATTCTATTCCCCTCCCGAATAGTGCGGCAATGAAAGTGATTCCTGATAGCGCGCACTATCTCCTTCCCCTAGAGGAGGAGAACCCTCCACCACCACCTGAGGATAACCCGGAAGATCAACTAGCTCCAATTACCGCATTTAGGCGAGATCCCACTGCCCCCGTCACTACATATAGGAGAGAGCAGCAGGGCCCCACTTCCACTTCCTTGCCATATGCGAACCCCTATTATCATCAACAGCAGTGGCGTCCTTGGCCTAATTCATCCCAACCCGAGGCATCCACTTCCACCACTCCTAGTTACCCACCTTTGGATCCTTCCTTGATCCAGTTCATGGCCGATATGACTTTGGCCTCCGAGGCGGCAGCTACGGAGAGAGAGGCGGCGGCTAGGGAAAGAGAGGCGGCAGCTAAGTGGCGAGAGGAGGAAGCTCGGGAGAGAGCTCTTTTGTCGCAGAGGATGGATATGATGTATTATGACTTGACTCTTGGCCAATACCCTTCTTACGATAATTGGTGTAGGGAGGGGTATAGGGAGCCAGTTGGCCCACATCCGTCCTATTTCATGTGGCCAGAGGGCGGGTATGACCAGGGTTCTAGGGTGTTTGGAGATTTCAATGTTCAGCCAGACTACTATTCTTCTGCGCCGGTTTTTGCTCAGCCGGTAGTTGATGAGGAGGAGGTGGACCCAGAGACTGCGACTCCGAATGCCGAGTGGTTTGACAGGATGGGTCCCCGGTTCGAGATTGTGGAGGGTGGCGGCTCTGGTTCGGGAGCCAGGGATGTAGATGCGTCTTTTGCAGAGGCCAGTCACGGCCAATTTGATACTACATCCTCTGATTTCACTGGATACTCCTGAGGCCGGAAACCCATGAGTATGATCCCTTTTAATCCAAATCTTCATCATGTTTATATTTTTGCATGCATTTAGATACTTGTATTATATCTTAGTTTAATTATCCATTTAGTTGCATCCATTTAAGCTTGCATTAGAATTTAATTTTGTAACATATCGTCACATGTTAGCCTTGCATCCATATAGCATAGTCGCATTTTGTTTGGTGTCATTTTTAGACTTTCCCGTGGTTGGTACCCCCATGAGGGGCGTGCATTTATGCATTTTACCGCCACGACGAGACTCCGATATGGCACACTAGACTTTCCTGCAGGAGGTACCCCCATGAGGGGCTTGCATTTATGCACCTTACCACCGCAGCGAGACTCTAGATTAGCATATAGTTTAGTTTGCATTTACTTAGAGCTAACCCTCTTGTATATATTGTTCATATTGTGATTACTCATCAAAAATCAAAAACCCCAAAAACAAGTTTTTATTTTTCAAAATATTTAAAAACCCAAAAACATGTTATTTGCTTTGAATTCACCCCTCACACCATGTAAATGCTAAGTGTGGGGAGGGAATTCCCAAAAAATTTGAAAAACCCAAAAAAATTGTTTTGTTTTCCTTTTCTTTTTTTTCCCTCTTGTCATATTCGAGTCACTTACTCGGGGACGAGTAAGACTTAAGTGTGGGGAGGATTTATTTCTTTTGTATATATCGTTGATTTTTGAAAAAAGTTGAAAAATGCCTAAAAATTGAAAAATTTGAAAATTTTCCAAAAAATATATGTTTAGATTAGTTTGTATATAGTTTATTTTGTATATATTGCCATGTGTTTCTTTTTATCTCCATCCATAGGTGCGCCCCACATCATAAGAGGCACGAAAAAGGGAAAATGAAGACGCTTTGGTGAGATCTTTCCTATTTCTCTTCTTCCTTATCTCCTTTTCTTCTTATCTGAGGATGAGATGTGTTGATGACGATGGTGCGAATTTTGTTGATTGGCGTGTGTGCCACTTGTGTGCTGTTAGGAGATAACATTAGCTTATGTGTCATATAGTCGGTTAGAGCATGTGCATTTAAGTTGTATATATGCTAGATTGCATCATGGCATATAGTTGCATTTAGAAAAATGTTTTAATAATTGTCTTTTTGGAAAACTTGTTGAATGTGCATAGTCCCTTTTTGCTACTTTTTTTTATTCATAAAGTGTTCATCTTAATCGTGGAGTTTTAGACGCCTTGGGTTGTGCATATTTAGTGAGTTTTGACCCGTCTACTATTGCCGAGTCACGAGTTTGCGCTTATTCCACCTCGACAACCTCAATTGATGTGAATATTACGATGGTAGAAAGGATTCTTAGGTGACCGTTCTTGCTATGCAACCAACCATGATTCATTGTTCTTCCAAATTTGCTCAACAAAGGAAACAAATCAAACAAGCTGAAAATATTGAGTCAATTATCATCTTTTCTTGTTTTCGTCGAGGAAATGCAAAACAGAACTTCTAGGGATTCTAGTGGACCCTTATCTAGGGTCCCTTTCGATGCCACTACGGTGGGGATACCCCTATTGTTGGTTCCGACCGCATGTCCCTGACGGAAACCGTGTGCTTTCATGCCAAAAATTGCAAACCAAAATGCAAATCAAAAAGAAAGAAAAAGAAAAAGAAAGCAAAGTGTTGAAATGAAAAGTTTTGCAAGCACTTAGACTCAAATCTCATTTTCCTTTTATCCTTCTTGAATCATTTGCCTTTGAAGTTGCATAGTGAGACGGGACGACCCTTGTGTCTCATTTATTTGAGAAACGTGAATTCCATATGCTATTGTGCTTAATAACGTCACGAGGATTTCATTTCCATCTTCCATTTTATCGCTTTTGGCCAAGCAAATAGTAGACGGGGTTCAAAATTATCATTAGACTTGCACCGCTAGGAGGCGAATATTTTTCCATGCTTTATGATATTAGTGGCTTACAAGGATCATGCATTATTTAGACGGTTTTCCTTTCAGATATTTCCGTCACATGGATGAGGCATGTGATTTTTCTTTTGTTAGATGCATCTTTGTCGTGTTCTTACGTGTTTTTCATTTGGATGCGTCGCGATTTTGAGCAAGCCCCTACTTGCCTTGCAAGGAGGTACTCTACCTCATGAGTATCTCGTTGTGAGTTGAAGGGACGGAGGAGGCCCGTTAATTGCCTACCGTCGGATATTATTAGTAGTCTAGGTAGTAGCCTTAGTATTAGTGTAGTGTTGAATAAGGGTACTTATGGGTCTCGAATCTTGTTTACTTACTCGAGGACGAGTAAGTCTTAAGTGTGGGGAATTTTGATAAGCATTTAAATAGTCACATTTTCCCCTCATTTTCGTCCCCATTTTGGTCCGTTTACACGGATTTGCGTGCCCTTGATTGCATTTTGCTTCCCGATTTCCCGTGCTATGAATGTCGATCTTAATTTGTAGGAATTAAGGCGGAAATGAAGAAATCGGAGCATAAAGGTCTTGCATGAGTCGGGATTCGAAGATGAGAAGAAGAATGAGGAAAGGAGCTTCAGGTGGCGCAGGCCGGCCCTCTGACCGGCGGCCAGCCACCCGGCTCAGAACACATGCCCACAATGAAAGAAGATGAGAAAGAGAAGAAAAGGCCCAGGTAGTGCCGGCCGGTCGACCGGCGGCCGGTCGACTACCCGGCCTATGCAACATCAGTAAGCACATTGTAACGTCTTGGTGTTCCAGGCCGGTGAAAGGCCGGCGGCCGGTGGACCGGCCAGGACCCTTAGTCTTTACACTTAGAAGCATTTTGAAGACATGAACATTGAAGACACTGATGTGCCCCAGGCCGGTCAGAGGGCCGGCGGCCGGTCGACCGGCCAGGAACACAACACTGAAAATTCGCCTTCTCTTCTTATTTCTTTCTTAATTTTCGAGATACCTATATATACCCTTCCCCTAATATTTTGTAAGGAGCTTTTAATATTCCCTTAGCACAAAACCCTAGATATTTGTAACCTCTATTAAGTACTAATTACTCTCCTAATCGTTCTCTAATTAAACTTAATTTCTCATTTCAAGTTGTTAGATCTAGTCTTTCCTAGTAGAATTATTTCAGTTTTGGGTTTGTATTGAGGATTTTGGGTTGAAGACATTCTCCCTCTTCACTAATACAAGCTTGCTGGTATTAAATTTCTCATCTTTTTGTTATTTATGCAATTTAATTTCATTTCTAGTTTGTTGTTTATCATTTGATTGTTATTATTATTCATCTCCTTAGCACTATGTTTATTTCACTATTCCTTGCCTCTATTTGTTTGATTTCCCTTACCATGTGTGAGTAGATTCCCTTCTAGGGTTTAGGGGGAGCCTAAGGGAGGATTATGTGGGGTAATTAGTTGGGTAATTAGTAGATTTGTGGTAATTATTTGGGTATTACTCATATGCACACTAAGTGTTTGATGAAATGTGTGAACGAAAGTTGCTCATTTTATCAAGCATGGTTTGATTATCTCTTAAGCGACGGTGGTAGAGATGATTAGACTAAGTGTCTATATGGGTGATTTGAGACAAATGCGATGGCTTTGTTGATGATTATTAATTGTTGAGACATTAGCAATTAATCCTACTCGAATTTGTTACCCATTTGCTAATTACCCGACTAGCCCATTAATCCCCCTAAGGTGAACCTTTCACCTTAGTTTTTCCCTCAATTGTCTTACCTTGTTATTTAGCTTTTACTTGCATTTCCTAGTTTTTAGTTAATCTTCCAACCAATCTCTTATTAGGCTAGAATAGGACGCAACCGAACTTGTAGTTGACCCCTCCATCCTCGTGGATTCGACCCCTTTATACTACTTTTATTGGGTAATTTTTGATGTTTGTTTTGACGACGAAACCCTCATAAATATCTCTAGGACATATAATAATGACTTGGTATTACAAAATTGGCATCTGATTTAAAATAGAGATTTATTGGAGACCTTAAGACCTCTTTTCAATCCTTGTCTGAATTATAGGAAACAAGTTGTAATCTCCGCTTTACTTTGTTTAAAGAGAGATACTAACATCCAATTGCTATTTATTGACGTAACAGGTCTATAAATAAGTTTAGGTAAAAAATATTTTTGGTTTCCGAATATCGCTGAAAACCGCTGATTTTGGAGTTTATTATCCACGGTTTTCGGGACAATTGGGCCTTGATAAAAATGTCTATAAACTCGCAGTGTAATATCTCTAAGACATATAATAATGACTTAGGATAACAAAATTGGCATCTGATTTGAAATAAAGAGAGTTTGGAAACCTTAAAAGTTAAGACCACTTTTCAGACCTTGTCTGTATTAGAGAAAACAAGTAATAATCTCCGTTTTTACGTTGTTTAAAGAAGGATATTAAAAACAATTGCTATTTATTGACGTAACGGGTCTATAAACACCTTTAGGAAAAAAATACTTTTGGTTTCCGAATATCGCTGAAAACCGCTGATTTTGAAGGTTATTATCCACGGTTTTCTGGACAACTGGGCCTTGAAATAAAATGTCTCTAAATTCGCACTAGAATATCTCTAAAACATATAATAATGACTCGGTATAACGAAATTGACATCTGATTTAAAATAGAGATATTTGGAGACCTTAAGACCACTTTTCAAACCTTGTTTTTATTAAAGGAAACAAGTTGTAATCTTCGTTTTACTTTGTTTAAAGAGGGATACTAACATCCAATTGCTATTTATAGACGTAACGGGTCTATAAACACCTTTAGGGAAAAAATATATTTGGTTTCCGAATATCGCTGAAAACAACTGATTTTAGAGGCTATTATCCACGGTTTTCGGGAAAATTGGGCCTTGAAAAAAATGTCTATAAATTAGTAGTGTAATATCTCTAAGATATATAATAATGACTTAGAATAACGAAATTGGCATTTGATTTGAAATAAAGAGAGTTTAGAGACCTTAAGAATTAAGACCACTTTTCAGATCTTGTCTGTTTTAGGGAAAAACAGAAGTAATCTCCGTTTTTACGTTGTTTAAAGAAAGATACTAAAAACCAATTGTTATTTATAGATATAAAAGGTCTATAAACACCTTTAAGGAAAAATATTTTTTGTTTCCGAATATCGCTAAAAACCGCTGATTTTGGAAGTGATTATCCACGGTTTTCGGGACAACTGGGCCTTGAAAAAAAATATTTATAAATTCGCAGTGTAATATCTCTAAGACATATAATAATGACTCAGGATAACGAAATTGGCATCTGATTTGAAATAAAGATAGTTTGGAGACCTTAAAACCACTTTTCAGACCTTGACTATATTAGAGAGATACTAACATCCAATTGCTATTTATTGACATAACAGGTCTATAAACAAGTTTAGGTAAAAAATATTTTTGGTTTCTGAATATCGCTGAAAACCGCTGATTTTGGAGGTTATTATCCACGGTTTTCGGGACAATTGGGCATTGATAAAAATGTCTATAAATTCGCAGTGTAATATCTCTAAGACATATAATAATGACTTAGGATAACGAAATTGGCATCTGATTTGAAATAAAGAAAGTTTGGAGACCTTAAGAATTAACACCACATTTCAGACCTTGTCTGTATTAGAGAAATCAAATAATAATCTTCGTTTTTACGTTATTTAAAGAAGGATATTAAAAACCAATTGCAATTTATAGACGTAACGGGTCTATAAACACCTTTAGGGAAAAAATATTTTTGGTTTCCGAATATCGCTGAAAACCGCTAATTTTGAAGGCTATTATTATCCACGGTTTTCGGGACAACTGGACCTTGAAATAAAATGTCTCTAAATTCGCACTGTAATATCTCTAAGACATATAATAATGACTCAGAATAACAAAATTGACATTTCATTTGAAATAAAGATAGTTTGGAGACCTTAAAGTTTAACACCACTTTTCATACCTTGTCTGTATTAGCGGAAACAAGTAGTAATCTCCGTTTTTACGTTTTCAAAGAAAGATCCTAAAAACCAATTGCTATTTATAGACGTAACGAGTTTATAAACACCTTTAGGGAAAAAAATTTTGATTTCCGAATATCGCTGAAAACCGTTGATTTTGAAGGTTATTAACTTATTATCCACGGTTTTCGGGACAACTGGGTCTTGAACTTAAATGTCTCTAAATTCGCACTAGAATATCTCTAAGACATATAATAATGACTCGGTATAAAAAAATTAGCATCTGATTTAAAATAAAGATATTTTGGAGACCTTAAGAGCAATTTACAAACTTTGTCTGTATTAAAGGAAACAAGTTGTAATCTTCGTTTTACTTTGTTTAAAGAGGGATACTAACATCCAATTGATATTTATAAACGTAACAGGTCTATAAAAACCTTTAGGGAAAAAATATTTTTGATTTCCGAATATCGCTGAAAACCGTTGATTTTGAAGGTAATCTCCACGGTTTTCGGGACAATTGGGGCTTGAAAAAAAATGTCTATAAATTAGCAGGGTAATATCTCAAAGACATATAATAATGACTTAGAATAACGAAATTGGCATTTGATTTGAAATAAAGAGAGTTTGGAGACCTTAAGAGTTAAGATCACTTTTAAGACCTTGTTTGTATTAGGAAAAAAAGAAGTAATCTCCGTTTTTACGTTGTTTAAAGAAGAATAGTAGAAACCAATTGCTATTTATAGTCATAACGGGTCTATAAACACCTTTAAGGAAAAATATTTTTGGTTTACGAATATCACTGAAAACCGCTGATTTTGGAGGTTTTTATCCACGGTTTTCGAGAAAACTGGGCCTTGAAAGAAAATGCCTATAAATTCGCAGTGTAATATCTCTAAGCAATATAATACGACTTAGGATAACGAAATTGGCATCTGATTTGAAATAAAGAGAGTTTGGAAACCTTAAGAGTTAAGAACACTTTTCAGACCTTGTCTGTATTAGAGAAAACAAATAATAATCTTCGTTTTTACGATATTTAAAAAAGGATATTAAAACCAATTGCAATTTATAGACAGGACAGGCCAAACGGGTCTATAAACACCTTTAGGGAAAAAATATTTTTAGTTTCCGAATATCGCTGAAAACCGTTAATTTTGAAGGCCTTTAGGGAAAAAATAATTTTGGTTTTCGAATATCGCTGAAAACCGCTGATTTTGAAGGTTATTATCCACGGTTTTCAGGACAACTGGGACTTGAAATAAAATGTCTCTAAATTCGCACTAGAATATCTCTAAGACATATAATAATGACTCGGTATTACGAAATTGGCATCTGATTTAAAATAGAGATATTTTGGAGACCTTAAGACCACTTTTCAAACCTTGTCTGAATTATAGGAAACAAGTTGTAATCTCCGCTTTACTTTGTTTAAAGAGAGATACTAACATCCAATTGCTATTTATTGACATAACAGGTCTTTAAACAAGTTTAGGTAAAAAATATTTTTGGTTTCCGAATATCGCTGAAAACCGCTGATTTTGAAGGTTATTATCCACGGTTTTTGGGACAATTGGGCCTTGATAAAAATGTCTATAAATTCGCAGTGTAATATCTCTAAGACATATAATAATGACTTAGGATAACAAAATTGCCATCTGATTTGAAATAAAGAGATTTTGGAAACCTTAAGAGTTAAGACCATTTTTCAGACCTTGTTTGTATTAGAGAAAACAAGTAATAATCTCCGTTTTTACGTTGTTTAAAGAAGAATATTAAAACCAATTGCTATTTATAGATGTAACGGGTCTATAAACACCTTTAGGAAAAAATATTTTTGGTTTCCAAATATCGATGAAAACCGCTGATTTTGAAAGTTATTATCCACGGTTTTCGGGACAACTGGGCCTTGAAATAAAATGTCTCTAAATTCGCACTAGAATATCTCTAAGACATATAATAATGACACGATATAACGAAATTGGCATCTGAATTAAAATAGAGATATTTGGAGACCTTAAGACCACTTTTCAAACTTTGTTTTTATTAAAGGAAACAAGTTGTAATCTCCGTTTTACTTTGTTTAAAGAGGGATACTAACATCCAATTGCTATTTATAGACGTTACGGGTCTATAAACACCTTTAGAGAGAAACTACTTTTGGTTTCCGAATATCCCTGAAAACCGCTGATTTTGGAGGTTATTATCCATGATTTTCGGGATAATTCGGCCTTGAAAAAAAATGTCTATAAATTCGCAGTGTAATATCTCTAAGACATATAATAATAACTTAGGATAACGAAATTGACATTTGATTTGAAATAAAGAGAGTTTGGAGACCTTAAGATCACTTTTCAAACCTTGTCTGTATTAAAGGAAACAAGTTGTAATCTCCGTTTTACTTTGTTTAAAGAGGGATACTAACATCCAATTGCTATTTATAGACGTAACGGATCTATAAACACCTTTAGGGAAAAAATATATTTGGTTTCCGAATATCGCTGAAAACAACTGATTTTGGAGGTTATTATCCACGGTTTTAGGGAAAATTGGGCCTTGAAAAAAATGTCTATAAATTAGCAGTATAATTTCTCTAAGATATATAATAATGACTTAGAATAACGAAATTGACATTTGATTTGAAATAAAGAGAGTTTGGAGACCTTAAGAGTTAAGACCACTTTTCAGATCTTGTTTGTTTTAGGGAAAAACAAAAGTAATCTCCGTTTTTACGTTATTTAAAGAAGGAAACTAAAAACCAATTGTTATTTATAGATATAACAGGTCTATAAACACCTTTCAGGAAAAATACTTTTTGTTTCCGAATATCGCTGAAAACCGCTGATTTTGGAGGTTATTATCCACGGTTTTCGGGACAACTGGGCCTTGAAAAAAAATATTTATAAATTCGCAGTCTAATATCTCTAAGACATATAATAATGACTTAGGATAACGAAATTGGCATCTGATTTGAAATAAAGAAAGTTTGGAGACCTTAAGAGTTAACACCACATTTCAGACCTTGTCGTTTTTACGTTATTTAAAGAAGGATAATAAAACCAATTGCAATTTATAGATGTAACGGGTCTATAAAATCCTTTAGGGAAAAAAAATTTTTGGTTTCCGAATATCGCTGAAAACCGCTAATTTTGAAGGCTATTATCCACGGTTTTCGGGACAACTGGGCCTTGTAATAAAATGTCTCTAAATTCGCACTATAATATCTCTAAGATATATAATAATTACTCAGGATAACAAAATTGGCATTTGATTTGAAATAAAGATAGTTTGGAGACCTTAAGGTTTAAGACCACTTTTCAGACTGTATTAGCGGAAACAAGTAGTAATCTCCGTTTTTACGTTGTTCAAAGTAGGATACTAAAAACCAATTGCTATTTATAGACGTAACGGGTCTATAAACACTTTTAGGGAAAAAAATTTTGATTTCCGAATATCGCTGAAAACCGCCGATTTTGAAGGTTATTAACTTATTATCCACGGTTTTCGGTACAACTGGGTCTTGAAATAAAATGTCTCTAAATTCGCACTAGAATATCTCTAAGACATATAATAATGACTCGGTATAACAAAATTAGCATCTGATTTAAAATAGAGATATTTTGGAGACCTTAAGAGCAATTTACAAACTTTGTCTGTATTAAAGGAAACTAGTTGTAATCTTCGTTTTACTTTGTTTAAAGAGGGATACTAACATACAATTGCTATTTATAAACGTAACGGGTCTATAAAAACCTTTAGGGAAAAAATATTTTTGATTTCCGAATATCGCTGAAAACCGTTGATTTTGAAGGTAATCTCCACGGTTTTCGGGACAATTGGGGCTTGAAAAAAAATGTCTATAAATTAGCAGTGTAATATCTCTAAGACATATAAGAATGACTTAGAATAACAAAATTGGCATTTGATTTGAAATAAAGAGAGTTTGGAGACCATAAGAGTTAAGACCACTTTTTAGACCTTGTCTGTATTAGGAAAAAAAGAAGTAATCTCCGTTTTTACGATGTTTAAAAGAAGGATAGTAGAAACCAATTGCTATTTATAGTCATAACGGGTATATAAACACCTTTAAGGAAGAATATTTTTGGTTTCCTAATATCGCTGAAAACCGCTGATTTTGGAGGTTATTATCCACGGTTTTCGGGAAAACTGGGCCTTGAAAGAAAATGCCTATAAATTCGAAGTGTAATATCTCTAAGACATATAATAACGACTTAGGATAACGAAATTGGCATCTGATTTGAAATAAAGAGAGTTTGGAAACCTTAAGAGTTAAGACCACTTTTCAGACCTTGACTGTATTAGAGAAAACAAATAATAATCTTCGTTTTTACGTTATTTAAAAAAGGATATTAAAACCAATTGCAATTTATAGACAGAACAGGCCAAACGGGTCAATAAACACCTTAAGGGAAAAAAATATTTTTGGTTTCCGAATATCGCTGAAAACCGCTAATTTTGAAGGCAATATCCACAGTTTTCGGGACAACTGGGCCTTGAAATAAAATGTCTCTAAATTCGCACTGTAATATCTCTAAGACATATAATAATGACTCAGGATAACAAAATTGGCATTTGATTTGAAATAAAGATAGTTTGGAGACCTTAAGGTTTAAGACCACTTTTCAGACCTTGTCTGTATTAGCGGAAACAAGTAGCAATCTCCGTTTTTATGTTGTTTAAAGAAGGATACTAAAACCAATTGCTAATTATAGACGTAACGGGTCTATACACACCTTTAGGAAAAAATATTTTTGGTTTCCGAATATCGCTGAAAACCGCTGATTTTGAAGGTTATTATCCACGGTTTTCGGGACAACTGGGCCTTGAAATAAAATGTCTCTAAATTCGCAGTAGAATATCTCTAAGACATATAATAATGACACGGTATAACGAAATTGGCATCTGATTTAAAATAGAGATATTTGGAGACCTTAAGACCACTTTTCAAACCTTGTTTTTATTAAAGGAAACAAGTTGTAATCTCCACTTTTCTTTGTTTAAAGAGGGATACTAACATCCAATTGCTATTTATAGACGTAACGGGTCTATAAACACCTTTATGGAGAAACTATTTTTGGTTTCCGAATATCCCTGAAAACCGCTGATTTTGGAGGTTATTATCCACGGTTTTCGGGATAATTCGGCCTTGAAAAAAAATGTCTATAAATTCGCAGTGTAATATCTCTAAGACATATAATAATGTCTTTGAATAACGAAATTTGCATTTGATTTGAAATAAAGAGAGTTTGGAGACCTTAAGAGTTAATATCACTTTTCTGATCTTGTCTGTTTTAGGGAAAACAGAAGTAATCTCGGTTTTTACGTTGTTTAAAGAAGGATACTAAAAACCAATTGTTATTTATAGATATAACAGGTCTATAAACACCTTTAAGGAAAAATATTTTTTTTTCTGAATATCGCTGAAAACTACTGATTTTGGAGATTATTATCCACGGTTTTCGGGACAACTGGGCCTTGAAAAAAAATATTTATAAATTCGCAGTGTAATATCTTTAAGACATATAATAATGATTTAGGAAAACGGAATTGTCATCTGATTTGAAATAAAGAAAGTTTGGAGACCTTAAGAGTTAACACCACATTTCAGACCTTGTCTGTATTAGAGAAAACAAATAATAATCTTCGTTTTTACGTTATTTAAAGAAGGATATTAAAACCAATTGCAATTTATAGACGTAACGGGTCTATAAACACCTTTAGGGAAAAAATATTTTTGGTTTCCGAATATCGCTGAAAACCGCTAATTTTGAAGGCTAGTTAGTATCCACGGTTTTCGGGACAACTGGGCCTTAAAATAAAATGTCTCTAAATTCGCACTGTAATATCTCTAAGACATATAATAATGACTTAGGATAACAAAATTGGCATTTGATTTGAAATAAAGATAGTTTGGAGACCTTAAGGTTTAAGACCACTTTTCAGACCTTGTCTGTATTAGCGGAAACAAGTAGTAATCTTTGTTTTTACGTTGTTTAAAGAAGGATACTAAAACCAATTGCTATTTATAGACGTAACGGGTCTATAAACACCTTTAGGGAAAAAATAGTTTTGGTTTCCGAATATCGCTGAAAACCGCTGATTTTGAAGGCTATTATCCACGGTTTTCGGGACAACTGGGCCTTGAAATAAAATGTCTCTTAATTCGCACTAGAATATCTCTAAGACATATAATAATGACTCGGTATTACGAAATTGGCATCTGATTTAAAATAGAGATATTTTGGAGACCTTAAGACCACTTTTCAAACCTTGTCTGAATTATAGGAAACAAGTTGTAATCTCCGCTTTACTTTGTTTAAAGAGAGATACTAACATGCAATTGCTATTTATTGACGTAACAGGTCTATAAACAAGTTTAGGTAAAAAATATTTTTGGTTTCCGAATATCGCTGAAAACCGCTGATTTTGGAGGTTATTATCCACGGTTTTCGGGACAATTGGGCCTTGATAAAAATGTCTATAAATTCGCAGTGTAATATCTCTAAGACATATAATAATGACTTAGGATAACGAAATTGGCATCTGATTTGAAATAAAGAGAGTTTGGAAGCCTTAAGAGTTAAGACCACTTTTCAGACCTTGTCTTTATTAGAGAAAACAAGTAGTAATCTCCGTATTTACGTTGTTTAAAGAAGGATATTAAAAACCAATTGCTATTTATAGACGTAACGGGTCTATAAAAACCTTTAGGAAAAATTATTTTTGGTTTCCGAATATCGCTGAAACCGCTGATTTTGAAGGTTATTATCCACGGTTTTCGGGACAACTGGGCCTTGAAATAAAATGTCTCTAAATTCGCACTAGAATATTTCTAAGACATATAATAATGACTCGGTATAACGAAATTGACATCTGATTTAAAATAGAGATATTTGGATACCTTAAGAACACTTTTCAAACCTTGTTTTTATTAAAAGAAACAAGTTGTAATCTCCGTTTTACTTTGTTTAAAGAGGGATACTAACATCCAATTGCTATTTATAGACGTAACGGGTCTATAAACACCTTTAGGGAGAAACTATTTTTGGTTTCTGAATATCCCTGAAAACCGCTGATTTTGGAGGTTATTATCCACGGTTTTCGAGATAATTCGGCCTTGAAAAAAAATGTCTATAAATTCGCAGTGTAATATATCTAATACATATAATAATAACTTAGGATAACGAAATTGACATCTGATTTGAAATAAAGAGAGTTTGGAGACCTTAAGATCACTTTTCAAACCTTGTCTGTATTAAAAAAAACAAGTTGTAATCTCCGTTTTACTTTGTTTAAAGAGGGATACTAACATCCAATTTCTATTTATAGACGTAACGGGTCTATAAACACCTTTAGGGAAAAAATATATTTGGTTTCCGAATATCGCTGAAAACAGCTGATTTTGGAGGTTATTATCCACGGTTTTCGGGACAATTAGGTCTTGAAAAAAATGTCTGCAAATTAGCGGTGTAATATCTCTAAGATATAATAATGACTTTGAATAACGAAATTGACATTTGATTTGAAATAAAGAGAGTTTGGAGACCTTAAGAGTTAATACCACTTTTCAGATCTTGTCTGTTTTAGGGGAAAACAGAAGTAATCTCCGTTTTTACGTTGTTTAAAGAAGGATACTAAAAACCAATTGTTATTTATAGATATAACAGGTCTATAAACACCTTTAAGGAAAAATATTTTTTGTTTCCGAATATCGCTGAAAACCGCTGATTTTGGAGGTTAATATCCATGGTTTTCGGGACAACTGGGCCTTGAAAAAAAATATTTATAAATTCGCAGTGTAATATCTTTAAGACATATAATAATGATTTAGGATAACGAAATTGTCATCTGATTTGAAATAAAAAAAGTTTGGAGACCTTAAGAGTTAACACCACATTTCAGACCTTGTCTGTATTAGAGAAAACAAATAATAATCTTCGTTTTTACGTTATTTAAAGAAGTATATTAAAAACAATTGCAATTTATAGACGTAACGGGTCTATAAACACCTTTAGGGAAAAAAATATTTTTGGTTTCCGAATATCGCGGAAAACCGCTAATTTTGAAGGCTATTATCCACGGTTTTCGGGACAACTTGGCCTTAAAATAAAATGTCTCTAAATTCGCACTGTAATATCTCTAAGACATATAATAATGACTCAGGATAACAAAATTGGCATTTGATTTGAAATAAAGATAGTTTGGAGACCTTAAGGTTTAAGACCATTTTTCAGACCTTGTCTGTATTAGCGGAAACAAGTAGTAATTTCCGTTTTTACGTTATTTAAAGAAGGATACTAAAACCAATTGCTATTTATAGACGTAACGGGTCTATAAATATCTTTCGGGAAAAAATAATTTTGGTTTCCGAATATCGCTGAAAACCGCTGATTTTGAAGGTTATTATCAACGGTTTTCGGGACAACTGGGCCTTGAAATAAAATGTCTCTAAATTCGCACTAGAATATCTCTAAGACATATAATAATGACTCGGTATTACGAAATTGACATCTGATTTAAAATAGAGATATTTTGGAGACCTTAAGACCACTTTTCAAACCTTGTCTGAATTATAGGAAACAAGTTGTAATCTCCGCTTTACTTTGTTTAAAGAGAGATACTAACATCCAATTGCTATTTATTGACGTAACAGGTCTATAAACAAGTTTAGGTAAAAAATATTTTTGGTTTCCGAATATCGCTGAAAATCGCTGATTTTGGAGGTTATTATCAACGGTTTTCGGGACAATTGGGCCTTGATAAATGTAACACCCGGAAATGTACCCTATTTTTATAATGAAAATATTTTACGAATACCATTCAGTAATTTTAAGTTTTAATTTAGAATTTTATGTTCCGAGTCGAATTTAGAATTTCCAAGTTCGTATTTGGAATTTCCGCGAGATTCCATGAGAATCCCGTCTTAAGGCGAGTTTGACTTTTGTTGACTTTTTCCTTATAAATATCATACTACACTTAACCTATTTTTCATTAACAATCACAACACTTTTCTTCATCACTAAGCAAACCATCAAACCTTGCCTCCATAATCTTTTCGATCTTATAATCATCGTATCTCATTCGTTTTCCGCTCAAATTCACGTAAGTTCGTCTCATTCTTCCCCTCTTAGCTTCCTCTATCCGTATTGGTAATAAAATTACCGTCTTTCTCGCTTTTTAAATTATCTGTCTTTCTCAAGGTGAATGATATTCATCTTTTATTATCTAATTGAATGTAGGTGGAGACTAGGGAGGTTTAGAATCGATTAAAGACGCGTAAAGGTAACGGTGAAGGGTTACTCGATATCATTTACGTGTTTTATATGATTTCTATGTTATAATTCGTATTTATAATATGATTAGTAAGCTTAGGAATTGAGTTATTAATGATGATTGTTGTTAGTTGATGATTGTTGATGATGATTATTGAATGTTGATAGTGGATAGAAGTTAAATATGAGAATGTAAAATGATTGAACTTGTGTATGTTGTTCTCGGGTAGGATGTTGTCCTGGCCGAAGGACCGGCTGCCGGTTCAGTGGCGGCTGGGAATTCATTGCACCGACCCTTTTTCGTAGAATGATCATATCTCCTTCGTTATTTGCTTGATTTGGGCTTGTGACCATTCGTTGGAACCGTAAGAGGATGAGCTATCACCTCAACTTGGAATTTATGCATTTGCATATCTAGAACTCTAGTTATGACCGTTTGAAGTGGACCCTTGTTTTAGTTAGTTTCCAAACTTGCTTTTTGTGTGTAGTTGTGCTCCGAGCCGGGGTACCGGCCGCCGGCCTCCACACCGGCCTGGAACACG
>JAIUZE010000171.1:19278-44237 GCA_022085475.1 Heliosperma pusillum
TCATGATATTATTCATGGTCATTGCATGATTGGGCACCGTCAATGTATTGGTTCGTGAATGGATGATAATATGTTGGATTTCTTGTGATCATCGCATGACTTGGCATGGTTTGTTTGTCGAGTCTCAATCTTATCAAACTTATACCGCTAACGGTGAGATGCAAGCCCTAGTGAGCGTATTCGGTTGCCTAAGAGTGTCTTCCCCGAGTCATTGAATAACATGATGGATTCGGAATTGTATTCCATATGCTCTTATCATTATTTATCAAATTGCCTATCTATCCTTATCGCATCTCACATGTATATCTATATATGCATGATTTTACTTTTGTATTTCCTTCTATGTACGTTTAATGTGATATGACTGAGGAACCCGGAGTTACTCCCCACTGATTGTGGCGTTCATGTTTTTCATGGATGAACAGGTTGCTTGCATGGATGGCTTTTTGCTTGACATTTTAGGTTCGGGTGTGAGCTAGAGGGCGTTGTCCCTGGATTAAAACACCTCTAGACGATTTTAGCTTGTTTGCTAAACACTTTTACTTGTTAACATTTTGGAGAGACTTCGTCTCTTGATGTAGTATAATTCGTACTTTAGTTTGTAATATTTCACACTCCTCGTATTCTTTCCTTGCATGTATAAAAGTTTTTAAAACTTCATATTTCCGCTATATATTTCACATGCTTGTTTGTTTTATATTTTCGCATTCGCGAGGGTTGTCACAATAAAAATGTCTATAAATTCGCAGTGTAATATCTCTAAGACGTATAATAATGATTTAGGATGACGAAATTGGCATTTGATTTGAAATAAAGATAGTTTGGAGACCTTAAGGTTTAAGAACACTTTTCAGACCTTGTCTGTATTAGCGGAAACAAGTAGTAATCTTCGTTTTTACGTTGTTTAAAGAAGGATACTAAAACCAATTGCTATTTATAGACGTAACGGGTCAATAAACACCTTTAGGGAAAAAATAGTTTTGGTTTCCGAATATCGCTGAAAACCGCTGATTTTGAAGGTTATTATCCACGGTTTTCGAAACAACTGGGTCTTGAAATAAAATGTCTCTAAATTCGCACTAGAATATCTCTAAGACATATAATAATGACTCGCTATAACGAAATTGGCATCTGATTTAAAATAGAGATATTTGGAGACCTTAAGACCACTTTTCAAACCTTGTTTTTATTAAAGGAAACAAGTTGTAATCTCCGTTTTACTTTGTTTAAAGAGGGATACTAACATCCAATTGCTATTTATAGACGTAACAGGTCTATAAACACCTTTAGGGAAAAAATATTTTTAGTTTCCGAATATCCCTGAAAACCGCTGATTTTGGAGGTTATTATCCACGGTTTTCGGGATAATTCGGCCTTGAAAAAAAATGTCTATAAATTCGCAGTGTAATATCTCTAAGACATATAATAATAACTTAGGATAACGAAATTGACATCTGATTTAAAATAAAGAGAGTTTGGAGACCTTAAGATCACTTTTCAAACCTTGTCTGTAGTAAAGGAAACAAGTTGTAATCTCCGTTTTACTTTGTTTAAAGAGGGATACTAACATCCAATTGCTATTTATAGACGTAACGGGTCTACAAACACCTTTAGGGAAAAAATATATTTGGTTTCCGAATATCGCTGAAAACAGCTGATTTTGGAGGTTATTATCCACGGTTTTCGGGACAATGGGGCCTTGAAAAAAACGTCTATAAATTAGCAGTGTAATATCTCTAAGACATATAATAATGACTTTAAATAACGAAATTGGCATTTGATTTGAAATAAAGAGAGTTTGGAGACCTTAAGAGTTAAGACCACTTTTCAGATCTTGTCTGTTTTAGGGAAAAACAGAAGTAATCTCCGTTTTAACGTTGTTTAAAGAAGGTTCCTAAAAACCAATTGTTATTTATAGATATAACATGTCTATAAACATCTTTAAAGAAAAATATTTTTTATTTCCGAGTATCGCTGAAAACCGCTGATTTTGAAGGTTATCCACGGTTTTCGAGACAACTAGGCCTTGAAAAAAAATATTTATAAATTCACAGTGTAATATCTTTAAGACATATAATAATGACTTAGGATAACGAAATTGTCATCTGATTTGAAATAAAGAAAGTTTGGAGAATTTAAGAGTTAACACCACATTTCAGACCATGTCTGTATTAGAGAAAATAAATAATAATCTTCGTTTTTACGTTATTTAAAGAAGGATATTAAAAACAATTGCAATTTATAGACGTAACAGGTCTATAAACACCTTTAGGGAAAAAATATTTTTGGTTTCCGAATATCGCTGAAAACCGCTAATTTTGAAGGCTATTATCCACGGTTTTCGGGACAGCTGGGCCTTAAAATAAAATGTCTCTAAATTCGCACTGTAATATCTCTAAGACATATAATAATGACTCAGGATAACAAAATTGGCATTTGATTTGAAATAAAGATAGTTTGGAGACCTTAAGGTTTAAGACCACTTTTCAGACCTTGTCTGTATTAGCGGAAACAAGTAGTAATCTCTGTTTTTACGTTGTTTAAAGAAGGATACTAAAACCAATTGCTATTTATAGACGTAACGGGTCTATAAACACCTTTAGGGAAAAAATAATTTTGGTTTCCAAATATCGCTGAAAACCGCTGATTTTGAAGGTTATTATTATCCACGGTTTTCGGGACAACTGAGACTTGAAATAAAATGTCTATAAATTCACAGTGTAATATCTCTAAGACATATAATAATGACTTATAATAACGAAATTGACATCTGATTTGAAATAAAGAGAGTTTGGAGACCTTAAGAGTTAAGACCACTTTTCAGCTCTTGTCTGTATTAGATAAAAACAAGAGTAATCTCCGTTTTTACGTTGTTTAAAGAAGGATACTAAAAACAATTCTATTTATAGACGTAACGGGTCTATAAATATTTTTGGTTTCCAAATATCGCTGAAAACCGCTGATTTTGAAGGTAATAATCCACGGTTATCGGGATAACTGGGCCTTGAAATAAAATGTCTCTAAATTCGCACTAGAATATCTTTAAGACATATAATAATGACTCGGTTTAACGAAATTGTCAAATGATTAATAATAGATATATTTTGGAGACCTTAAGACAATTTTTCAAACCTTGTCTGTATTAGAGAAAACAATTAGCAATCTCCGTTAGTACTTTATTTATAGAGAGATACTAAAAACCAATTGTTATTTATAGACGTAAGGGGTCTATAAACACCTTTAGGAAAAAAAAAATTTTTGGTTTCCGAATATCGCTGAAAACAGCTGATTTTGGAGGTTATTATCCACGGTTTTCAGGACAATTGAACCTTGAAAAAAAATGTCTATAAATTCACAGTATAATATCTCTAAGACATATAATAATGACTTAGAATAACGAAATTAGCATCTGATTTGAAATAAAGAGAGTTTGGAGACCTTAAGAGTTAAGACCACTTTTCATAGCTTGTCTATATTAGAGAAAACAAGTAGTAATCTCCGTTTTTACGTTGTTTAAAGAAGGATATTAAAACCAATTGCTTTTTATAGACGTAACGGGTTTATAAACACCATTAGGGAAAAAAAATTTTTGGTTTCTGAATATCGCTGAAAACTGTTGATTTTGGAGGTTATTATCCACGGTTTTAAAGACAATTGAGCCTTGAAAAAAAATGTCTATAAATTCGCAGTGTAATATCTCTAAGACATATAATAATGACTTACCATAACGAAATTGTCATCTGATTTGAAATAAAGAGAGTTTGGAGACCTTAAGAGTTAAGACCACTTTTCAGACCTTGTCTGTATTAGAGAAAACAAGTAGTCCCTCCTAGTCACTCATTTCTTCATCTTTTCCTTTTACACAAAAATGAAGTAAATGAATTTGGACCATACAAAACACACTGCCCCACATTTAAATGAATTTAGACCACACAAAACACACAACCCCACATCCAAAAAGGAAAAGAGGGAAGAAAACTCAACTTACCCAATAAGGAAAAAGGGAAGAAATGACCGACTAGGAGGGAGTAGTAATCTCCATTTTTACGATGTTTAAAGAAGGATATTAAAAACCAATTGCTATTTATAGACGTAAAAGGTCTATAAACACCTTTAGGGAAAAAAATGTTGGTTTCCGAATATCGCTGAAAACCGCTGATTTTGAAGTTTATTATCCACGGTTTTCGAGACAACTGGGCCTTCAAATAAAATGTCTCTAAATTTCGAACTGTAATATATCTAAGACATATAATAATGACTCATGATAACGAAATTGACATTTGATTTGAAACAAAGATAGTTTGGAGATCTTAAGACTTAAGACCACTTTTCAGACCTTCTCTGTATTAGAGAAAACAAGTAGTAATCTCCGTTTTTAAGTTGTTTAAAGAAGGATACTAAAAACCAATTGTTATTTATAGACGTAACAGGTCTATAAACACCTTTAGGGAAAAATTATTTTTGGTTTTCGAATATCGCTGAAAACCGCTGATTTTGAAGGTTATTTATTATCAACGGTTTTCGGGACAACTGGGCCTTGAAATAAATGTCTCTAAATTCGCACTAGAATATGTTTAAGACATATAATAATGACTCAGTATAACGAAATTGACATCTGATTTAAAATAAAGATATTTTGGAGATCTTAAGACTACTTTTCAAACCTCGTCTGTATTAGTGGAAACAAGTAGTAATATCCGTTTTTACTTTGTTTAAAGAGGGATACTAACATCCAATTGCTATTTATAGACGTAACGGGTCTATAAACATCTTTAGGGAAAAAATACGCCCCAAGTATGGGAAATGTGTTCCTGGCCAGTCCACCGGCCGCCGGCCTCCCACCGGCCGCCGGCCTCCCACCGGCCGCCGGCCTCCCACCGGCCTGGAGCACAAATTACGCCCCAAGTAGCTACTGGTGTAGTGCAGGCCGGGTGACTGACCGGCCGCCGGTCGACCGGCCAGCACTACCTGGGCTGACTTCTTCACTCTTTCTTTTTCCTTAGTTGTGGAGTTGCAGTCTAGGTCGGGTGGCCGGCCGCCGGTCAGTTGGCCGGCCTGCACCCCCTGGGCATGCTTTCTTCACTTCTTCATCTCATCTTCGAATCCCGACTCATGCAAGACCTTTATGCTCCGATTTCTTCATTTCCGCCTTAATTCCTACAAATTAAGATCGACATTCATAGCACGGGAAATCGGGAAGCAAAATGCAATCAAGGGCACGCAAATCCGTGTAAACGGACCAAAATGGGGACGAAAATGAGGGGAAAAATGTGACTAATTAAATGCTTATCAAAATTCCCCACACTTAAGACTTACTCGTCCTCGAGTAAGTAAACAAGATTCGAGACCCATAAGTACCCTTATTCAACACTACACTAATACTAAGGCTACTACCTAAACTACTAATAATATCCGACGGTAGGCAATTAACGGGCCTCCTCCGTCCCTTCAACTCACAACGAGATACTCATGAGGTAGAGTACCTCCTTGCAAGGCAAGTAGGGGCTTGCTCAAAATCGCGACGCATCCAAATGAAAAACACGTAAGAACACGACAAAGATGCATCTAACAAAAGAAAAATCACATGCCTCATCCATGTGACGGAGATATCTAAAAGGAAAACCGTCTAAATAATGCATGATCCTTATAAGCCACTAATATCATAAAGCATGGAAAAATATTCGCCTCCTAGCGGTGCAAGTCTAATGATAATTTTGAACCCCGTCTACTATTTGCTTGGTCAAAAGCGATAAAATGGAAGATGGAAATGAAATCCTCGTGACGTTATTAAGCACAATAGCATATGGAATTCACGTTTCTCAAATAAATGAGACACAAGGGTCGTCCCGTCTCACTATGCAACACAAAGGCGAATGATCCAAGATGGATTAAAGGAAAAGGATATTTGAGTCTAATTGCTTGCAAGATTTTCATTTCAACACTTTGCTTTCTTTTTTTTCTTTTTCTTTCTTTTTGATTTGCATTTTGGTTTGCAATTTTTGGCATGAAAGCACACGGTTTCCGTCAAGGACATGCGGTCGGAACCAACAATAGGGGTATCCCCACCGTAGTGGCATCGAAAGGGGCCCTAGATATGGGCCCACTAGAATCCCTAGAAGTTCCGTTTTGCACTTCCTCGACGGAAACAAGAAAAGATGATAATTGACTCAATATTTTCAGCTTGTTTGATTTGTTTCCTTTTTTGAGCAAAAGTGGAAGAACAATGAATCATGGTTGGTTGCATAGCAAGAACGGTCACCTAAGAATCCTTTCTACCATCGGAATATTCACATCAATTGAGGTTGTCGAGGTGGAATAAGCGCAAACTCGTGACTCGGCATTAGTAGACGGTCAAAACTCACTAGATATGCACAACCCAGGGCGTCTAAAATTCCACGATTAAGATGAACACTTTATGAATAAAAAAGTAGCAAAAAGGGACTATGCACATTCAACAATTTTTCCAAAAAGACAATTATTAAAACATTTTTCTAAATGCAACTATATGCCATGATGCAATCTAGTATATATACAACCTAAATGCACATGCTCTAACCGACTATATGACACATAAGCTAATGCTATCTCCTAACAGCACACAAGTGGCACACACGCCAATCAACAAAATTCACACCATCGTCATCAACACATCCCGTCCTCAAGTAAGAAGGAAAGGAGATAAGGGAGAAGAGAAATAGGAAAGATCTCACCAAAGCGTCTTCATTTTCCCTTTTTCGTGCCTCTTATGATGTGGGGCGCACCTATGGATGAAGATAAAAAGAAACACACGGCAATATATACAAAATAAACTATATACAAACTAATCTAAACATATATTTTTTGGAAAATTTTCAAAAATTTCGATTTTTAGGCATTTTTCAACGTTTTTCAAAAATCAACGATATATACAAAAGAAATATAATCCTCCCCACACTTAAGTCTTACTCGTCCCCGAGTAAGTGACTCAAATATGAAAGGAGGGAAAAAAGAAAAGAAAAACAAAACAATTTTTTGGGTTTTTCAATTTTTTTGGGAATTCCCTCCCCACACTTAGTATTTACATGGTGTGAGGGGTGAATTCAAAAACAAATAACATGTTTTTTGGGTTTTTAAATATCTTGAAAAATAAAAACTTGTTTTTGGGGTTTTTGATTTTTGATGAATAATCACAATATAAACAATATATACAAGAGGGTGAACTAAATGCAAAATGATATAATACAAGGTGCATGCTCTAAGGAAATGCAAGCTAAACTATATGCTAATCTAGAGTCTCGTTGTGGCGGTAAAATGCATAAATGCACACCCCTCATGGGGGTACCAACCACAAGAAAGTCTAGTGTGCCATATCGGAGTCTCGTCGTGGCGGTAAAATGCATAAATGCACGCCCCTCATGGGGGTACCAACCACGGTAAAGTCTAAAAATGACACCAAACAAAATGCAACTACGCTATATGGATGCAAGGCTAACATGTGACGATATGTTACAAAATTAAATTCTTATGCAAGCTTAAATGGATGCAACTAAATGGATAATTAAACTAAGATATAATACAAGTATCTAAATGCATGCAAAAATACAAACATGATGAAGATTTGGATTAAAAGGGATCATACTCATGGGTTTCCGGCCTCAGGAGTATCCAGTGAAGTCAGAGGATGTAGTATCAAATTGGCCATGACTGGCCTCTGCAAAAGACGCATCTACATCCCTGGCTCCCGAACCAGAGCCGCCATCCTCCACAATCTCGAACCGAGGACCCATCCTGTCAAACCACTCGGCATTCTGTGCCGCAGTCTCTGGGTCCACCTCCTCCTCATCAACTACCGGCTGAGCAAAAACCGGCGCAGAAGAATAGTAGTCTGGCTGAACATTGAAATCTCCGAACACCCTAGAACCCTGGTCATACCCGCCCTCTGGCCACATGAAATAGGACGGATGTGGGCCAACTGGCTCCCTATACCCCTCCCTACACCAATTATCGTAAGAAGGGTATTGGCCAAGAGCCAAGTCATAATACATCATATCCATCCTCTGCGACAAAAGAGCTCTCTCCCTAGCTTCCTCCTCTCGCCACTTAGCTGCCGCCTCTCGTTCCCTAGCCGCCGCCTCTCTATCCGTAGCCGCCGCTTCGGAGGCCAAATTCATATCGGCCATGAACTGGATCAAGGAAGGATCCAAAGGTGGGTAACTAGGACTGGTGGAAGTGGATGCATCGGGTTGGGACGAATTAGGCCAAGGACGCCATTGCTGTTGATGAAAGAAGGGGTTCGCATAAGGCAAGGTAGTGGAAGTGGGGTCTTGCTGCTCTCTCCTATATGTAGTGACGGGGGTAGTGGGATCTCGCCTAAATGTGGTAATTGGAGCTAGTTGATCTTCCGGGTTATCCTCAGGTGGTGGTGGGGGGGTTCTCCTCCTCTAGGGGAAGGAGATAGTGCGCACTATCAGGAACCACTTTCATTGCCGCACTATTCGGGAGGGGAATAGAATTGACCCCTCGAATCCTCCAATACATCTTCCCGTCCTCAACTCTCTTCACTACCCACTCAAGCTTCGTTGAAATGTAATCCTCCGTCAACAAGGAACATCCCCCCAAACACCTCAAATTTCGCTCATCTAGAGCATTCTTACAAAGGGCATGGACAATCTTGGTAACAATTCCCCCAACATGGATACCGGTCGGGCTAAATGGATCATTGGAAATTTTCTGAAAGTGGAGAGCGACATGGTGACCAATGTTGACTCCAAATTTATTCAGCTTTTGGAACAAATAAGCCGCCAAAATCGAGAGCTCATCGGCCCGAAAATTATGACACTCCTCTCTCCCAAACAACGACCAACCCATAAAGCGATGCCAAATCCGAATAGGGGCATTGTGGCAAGCATTTGCCGGTTTCTTGGCCCCCTTCTCAACCTCCATCCCCGAAATAGCAGTCCACACATCATTCAAATTAAAGGTTTCGGGGACTTTATAAGACTTATGAAATTTAACCCCCAAAACCTTGCAAATATTTTCAAGGGGAAGGCTAAAAGCAATATTCAAGAGGCGAAAAGAAACCATTTTTACCCGTGTTCCGATCTTTCTCATGACTAAAGGAACTTAAAAACTCTCATGTAAGGCGGGGGTAAGTACGGAAGTGCTGACCGTAGAGTTCCCCCATATCCAAACCTTTAAAAAGCTCAAGGGTGACCGTATCAAGGCCGAAGTTTCGCATAGTATTCCGACAAATGAAGCGGGAGTGGGGAAGGTTTCTGCGTTTTAAACATTGAAACTTACCTCGCGCAATTTCGCTTACGAAGACGATATCGGGAAAATCGTCATCCGGACCCATTCCCGCCGTTACTTGCTGAAGTCTAGCCTCCAACTCCGCCTCAAGCTGAGCCCTTGTTCTTTTCCTTGGTGGTTGTTGAGCCATGGAGTTTTTCGTAATAGTCAATTGAAAGAGGGAAAAAATTAGGGAAAAATTGGGGTTTTTGAGTTGTGGGATGATTTTATGTGATGTAGTGGGTTAATTTTTGGTTTATTGTTGGAATAATGGAGTTTTGGGGTGATTTTAGTGAGTTTTTTTTTGTGGAGTTTTGAAGGTGGAAAGAGAAAGAAAGAAGAATAAATGAAGAAGAATGAAGGAGAATGTGAGGCTCACGAGTGATTTTAAGTCTCGGGTGAGGTCTGGGCCGGTCCAGGCACCGGCCGCCGGTCGACCGGCCTGGAACCCAGTACAAAAAATTTCGATTTTTTGGCTTTTTGATTTATCATGCGTTCAGGTGTTCCCAGCCGGCATAGGCATCGGCCGCCGGTCGACCGGCTGGGAACACAGCTCAATATAGTTCAAGTTCAAAAGTTCAGTTATATGGTGCTCTGGGCCGGTTGTCAGACCGGCCGCCGGTCCACCGGCCTAGAACACAGGCCAAAATTTTCCAAGTTTCCAACTCCTATGATTTCGCGTTCCAGGCCGGTCGGCACACCGGCTGCCGGTCGCCCGGCCTGGAATACCTGCTCCTTATTTCACCTTCTTCAAAAGTTAGCTACTGGAGTGCTCTAGGCCGGTCGGCACACCGGCTGCCGGCCCACCGGCCTGGAGCACTTCTTCTCTTCTTCATCTCACCTTCAAGTTCACAAGAAAGAAACCCAAGTCACCAACAATATCTACCCAACCAACATATTCCCAAAGACACGGTTTCGATCCAAACCCGACTACAAGTGTTTCAAACCTATCTAAAACTTCTTCCAAAGACGAAATACCCGAGTACACAAAACCAAATCTTCACAACTACTCCTAAAATGCATGCTATATACAAAAAAATCGGTGCTTGTTGAGGGACTCCACCAAACCTAACAAATCACAAGAACTCACAAATAGGACTCTTCCTCGGGAAGTGGATCCCCAAGGAAGAGTACTTCCACCGTTCCTTTTTCATCTCCATCGAAATACCTCTTCACGCGATGACCATTGACTTTGAAATTACCACCTTCTTCGCTCCAAAGTTCAAAAGCCCCATGTGGTGATATGTCGAGAACTTTGAAAGGACCCGGCCATCTCGATCGTAGCTTCCCCGGAAACAACTTGACCCTAGAATTATAGAGTAAGACTTGATCACCCACTTTTACATCTTTATCAACCAATTTGGCGTCATGCCATTTCTTTGTTTGCTCCTTGTAAATCTTTGAGCTCTCGTAGGCATCAAGTCTTAGTTCTTCAAGTTCACTCATTTGGAGAAAACGTAGCTCTCCGGCCATATCAATGTCAAAGTTCATTTCCTTTAAGGCCCACCATGCCTTATGCTCCAACTCGATTGGCAAGTGACAAGCTTTGCCATAGACAAGCTTGTAGGGAGTTGTGCCGAGGGGAGTTTTGAAGGCGGTGCGAAGGGCACATAGAACATCCTGAAGCTTTTGGGACCAATCCTTCCTACCTTTGCTTGTGGTCTTCTCCAAGATGGCTTTTATTTGACGATTTGAGACCTCTACTTGCCCACTTGTTTGAGGGTGGTAGGCAAGAGCGGTCTTGTGAGTGACACCATGAGAAGAAAGCAAGATCTTGAAAGTGCTCTTCCTAAAGTGCGAACCCCCGTCACTAATCACCACTCTCGGGGTCCCAAATCTCGGAAAGATAGTGTTTTTGAAGAGCTTGATAACAACTTTGGCATCATTTGTTGGGGTAGCAATGGCTTCAATCCACTTGGACACATAGTCCACCGCTACCAAAATGTACTCATTCCCACAAGAGTTGGGGAATGGTCCCATGAAATCAACTCCCCAACAATCAAGAAGCTCAATCTCAAGAATGTTTTGAAGGGGCATCTCATTTCTTTGACTTATATTCCCCGTTCGTTGACATCGATCACAAGATTTGACAAAGTAGTGGATATCCTTGAACATAGATGGCCAAAAGAAACCACCTTGTAACACCTTTGCGATGGTGCGAGATGTACCAAGGTGGCCCCCATAGGCCGAGTTGTAAATTCTATCGACTATCTACATGCCTTCTTCCCTAGGAACACATCTTCGAAACATACCATCACCACACTTGCGAAAAAGATGTGGGTCATTCCAAAAATAGCGTTTTGAGTCATGCTTCAACTTCCTTCTAGCTCTATCATCCAACTCCTCCGGAATAAACCCGCTCACAATCAAATTTGCCAAGTCCGCAAACCATGGTGATTTACCACCTATCATCATCAAACTATCTTCTCTCAACCACTCATTGATCGGGCCACTCTCATCCTTCAACCCATGATCTTCGGTAGTCAATCTAGATAGGTGGTCGGCAACAACATTATCCGACCCCGCCTTGTCTTTAATTTCCAAGTAAAACTCTTGAAGTAAAAGAATCCACCTCAAGAGCCTTGGCTTTGCATATTTTTTCACTAACAATTGTCTCAAGGCGGAGTGATCCGAGTATACCACAACCTTAGCACCAACAAAGTATTGCCGGAATTTTTCCACGGCATGAACAATGGCTAGCATTTCCTTTTCCGTCGTAGAGTAGTTGACTTGGGCTTGATCAAGAGTTTTGCTTGTGTAGTAGATTACATGGTGCCTCTTGTCCACAACTTGGCCAAGCACCGCCCCGACCGCATAATCGGAGGCGTCACACATGACTTCGAAGGGAAGGCTCCAATCCGGTGAGCGGATTATGGGAGCCGTCACAAGGGCCTCCTTCAACCTACAAAAAGCACTCAAACAAAATTCTTCAAATACAAATGGGGTGTCCTTGAGAAGAAGAGAAGTTAAAGGCTTGGCTATTTTAGAAAAATCTTTGATGAAACGTCGGTAAAAGCCCGCGTGGCCTAGAAAGCTTCTCACTCCCTTCACATTTGTAGGGGGTGACAAGTTTTCTATTACCGAAACCTTAGCCATATCAACTTCTATCTCTCTCTTAGACACGATGTCGCCAAGCACAACCCCCTCCTCCACCATAAAGTGGCATTTCTCCCAATTGAGGACGAGGTTGTGCTCCTCACATCTTTGCAAAACATGAGACAAATTCAATAGCCCAAGATCAAATGAGTCTCCATGGACACTAAAGTCGTCCATGAAGACCTCCATACTCTTCTCAAGAAAATCGGCAAAAATTGCCGTCATACATCTTTGGAAAGTCCCCGGAGCATTACAAAGCCCAAAGGGCATCCTCTTATAAGCATAAACTCCTATGGGACAAGTGAATGTGGTTTTCTCTTGGTCTTCCGGGTGTATGGGGATTTGGAAAAACCCGGAATAACCATCTAGAAATGAATAGTAAGAATGCCCCGCCAACCTTTCAAGCATTTGGTCAATAAAGGGGATGGGGTAGTGGTCTTTGAGGGTGGCGGCATTTAATTTGCGATAGTCAATGCACATCCGCCACCCGGTCACGGGTCTAGAAGCTAAGAGAGTCCCATCCTCTTGTTCCACCATAGTTACCCCTCCTTTCTTGGGCACTACATGGACGGGACTCACCCAAGAGCTATCGGTTATTTGGTAGATTATCCCGGCCTCTAGCAACTTCATCACCTCATTTTTCACCACTTCCGCCATCTTAGGGTTCAACCTACGTAGCCCATCTACCTTAGGTTTGCTACCCTCCTCCAAGACAATCCTATGCATGCAAAGATTAGGACTTAAACCTTTGATATCATCAATGCTATAGCCAAGTGAGCCCCTATGAGTTTTCAAGATTTTCAAAAGTTCAAGTTCTTGGCCTTCACTCAAATTAGCATTAATGATAACGGGATAAGTCTCTCCCTCACCTAAAAAAGAGTACTTAAGTGAGGGAGGTAAGGGCTTTAGTTGTACCTTTGGAGGGAGAAGGCCCTCCACCTTCTTCAATAGCTCATCATCTACCTCATGGTCATCTCCCATCTCCTCATCATGGAGTGCCACTTGTAGAGCTTCTTCTTCACATTTCTCTTCTTCATGCACCTTCTCAACCACTTCTTCAATGACTTCTACCGAGCAAGCTTTGTGAAACATTGGTCCCTTCACTAGATGAGGAAGATTAAATTCAAGGGTTTCGTTCCCCACCCTAAAGGTTAGCCGCCCGTCCCTCACATCAATGAGGACTCCTCCGGTAGCCAAAAAGGGCCTACCAAGGATGATGGGAGTGTGGCTATCCTCCGGGATATCTAGGACAACGAAATCCGTGGGGATCAAAAATTTGCCAACTTTAACGGGTACGTCCTCAAGCACACCCAAAGGTTGCTTAACGGACCTATCCGCTAGTTGTAGAGTCATAGAAGTGTGGGTTAAACTTTCAAGTCCAATTCTTTTAGCAATAGTTAAGGGAATGACACTTACACTTGCACCATTGTCACATAATGCCCTTGAAATCATGACTCCCCCTACAACACAAGGGATAGAGAAACTTCCGGGGTCCCCAAGCTTTTTTGGCATTTTGAAAGAGTTAGGATTAATGAGGAGAGCACTACACTCCGCCTCCATAATCATAACATCTTGGGTACCCAAAGTCCTCTTATGAGTCAAGATGTCTTTTAGAAATTTTGAGTAAGTGGGCATGTTCAATATAACATCGGTGAAAGGTAAGGTCACTTCAAGTCCCTCAAGCATTTTTCTAAATTGGGTGAACTTGAAGTTTTCCTTAGTTTTCAAAGCTCTAGAGGGGTAGGGGATATCGGAAACAACAAGTGGAGAACTAAAAGATACCTTTGGAATGGGAGTTTTCTTGGTTACCTTAGCTCTTGCTATTGGTTGTACCTCTACTCCTTCATCATTGGCATCCTTGATCATCTCCTCTTCATAAGGCATAATTTCGACATACCCATCTTCTCCCTCTTTGGGTTGATCATCTTCACCCTTGCCATCATCTTTTAACTCCAAGGTAGGAGTCAAAATGGGCTCTTCGAATTCTTCTCCTTCCTCAACATGCTCATCATTTGGAATCTCATCATTCATCATATCCATGTAGGGGTTATCAAGCACAAGTCCACTTCTTAAAGTTACCGCACATGCGTGGTGACTTGATGAAGCATCCTTGGAGCTTTTCCCTTGAGCAAGTAGACCTCCCGGAGGCCTTTGAGGATTGTTCAAAGCTTGAGAAGCTAACCTAGCTTCTAATTCCCTCACTTCTTTCTTGTGAGCATTGGTGACATTTTGCAAAGCCAAGTTGTTTTGGATCTCCATGTTTTTGACTAGTTGCAAAACTTCACTCATTGAAGGTTCATTCTCTTGGTGGGGTTGGTTGGTCAAGGGGAGTGCAAAAGCATAGTCATTCCGACTACTCGAACCTTGGTTGTTGTTTCTTTGATTGTTAAAGTTTCCTTGTTGGTTGTTGTTAAAATTCCCTTGTTGCCCCCTTGAACCTTGATTGTTGAAATTTGACCCTTGGTTGTTGTTGAAATTTGACCCTTGGCCTTGGAAAGATTGATCGGGAACCCCTTGACTTGCTTGATTGTTTTGGTTGCCTTGGTAAAAATTACCTTGGCCTTGGTTGTTGAAGTTTGGGTTCCCTTGATTTTGATTCCAATTTCCTTGACCTTGATTCCAATTACCTTGGTTTTGGAAGTTACCTTGGTTATTGTAACCTTGATCGTTGAATTGTTGATTTTGGAATTGGTTTGATCCTTGACCTTGTTGAGAGTTGTTGAATTGATTGTTATAGTTTCCTCTTGAAAATTGACCTCCTCCTCTAGGTTGGGAAAAACCCGGAGGGTTGGAAGGTTGAGCTTGTGTGTGTTGAGGGTTTAACACATTTTGGCTTTTGTAACTCATGTTTGGGTGAAATTTCGAACTTGGATGATAGAAATTGGAATTTGGGTTGTAAGCTCCTTGACTTTGGAATGGAGGCCTTGAGGGCCGTGGGTTGTTGTTGACTCCTTGAAATGCATTCACATGTTGATAGTCATTTCCTCCTTCATTGTTATAAGATACATTATTCCCACAAACTTCAAAGGTGTGTCCATACCCATTGCAAATTTCACAAGTAGGGGTTTGATAAGCTTCCACCATGGGAGGTGCATAAGACCCACTAGCTTCATTCACATGATGGCCTTGACTTTGATTTTGAGCCTTTTGAAGCTCGGCAAAACCCTTAGTAAAAGTTTGTGTGAGCAAATCAATCTTGGCATTGGTATTCGCATTTGAAAAGTTATCACTTGGGTACTTAGAACTCCTCCTCAAGCTATTTCCTCTAGAACTAGTACCATAGCTAGACTCTGATTCAACCATCTTTTTAATCAATGCCGCCCCTTGTTGGTCATTCAAATGATCAAAACTCCCCCCCGCGGAAGCATTCACCATAGCCTTGGTTTGAGGGAGAAGAGTTTGATAGAATGTTTGAGTGACATACCAATCCGCAATTCCATGATGAGGGCAACGGGCAAGTAAATCAATGAATCGATCCCATGCCTCTCCCAAGGATTCTCCATCCTCTTGTTGAAAGGTTGTTATCTCATTTCTTAGCATTGCCGTTTTGGAGGCGGGGTAGTACTTACTTAGAAACTCCTTAGCTAAGTCATCCCAAGTAGTGAAAGTGTTTGGAGGATGGTTATTCAACCACCTCTCCGCCCGGTCTTTAAGAGAAAATGGGAACAACATTAGACAAAGGGTTTCCTCGGGCACACCATTCCTCTTCATGATTCCTACCCTACTTTTGAACTTTCTCAAGTGGGCATGAGCATCTTCATCGGGGAGGCCTCCAAAGCTATCCCGCTCAATAGAACTCATTTGAGCCGGGTGAATCTCAAAGTTATTTGGGGCCAAGACACCGAAATTGATTGGAGATTGGGTATCATCGTGGTTGGGACGGTTACGGTCACGTAAAGTAGTCATTTGTGGTTGATTTTGTTGTTGAGGTATTGTGGGTGGTGTATTTGGTAATGTATTGTAGAAGGGGTTTCCGAATATGGGTTCAATGGTGTTGTTTTGTGGGTGATCGATTGTTGGAGTGGATGTAGAAGCGATTGAAGTATTGGCTTGTTGATGGTTAACCCTTCTTGAATTCCTAACCCGAGCAAGTGTATTAGCTCGGAGAGTCCTAAATAACCTTTCGGGCTCCGGATGGCTCAAGAACAACCCTTCACCCCTAGGCATGCACTCAAAGCAACTCAAAAACAAGTTAGACTCCTAGTGTGTTTTTGGGCACACTAGGGAAAGACAATAATGCAAGGCACTCTACAAATAATCTAACAACTAAAAACCAACAAAAACAACAAGTAACTTGGCTAAATCTAAGACACAAAACAAACTACGAGTTTCCTTACGCCATCCCCGGCAACGGCGCCATTTGATGAGGGTTTCGTCGTCAAAACAAACATCAAAAATAACCCGATAAAAGTAGTATAAAGGGGTCGAATCCACGAGGATCGAGGGGTCAACTACAAGTTCTATCGCGTCCTATTCTAGCCTAACAAGAGATTGATTTGAAAAACTAACTAAAAACTAGTAAATGCAAGTAATCGCTAAATAACAAGGGAAGACAATTAAGGGAAAACTAAGGTGAAGGGTTCACCTTAGGGGGATTTATGGGTTAGTCGGGTAATTAGCAAAAATGGTAATAAATTCGAGTAGGATTAATTGCTAAAGTCTCAACAATTAATATTCATCAACAAAGCCATCGCATTTGTCTCAAATCACCCATATAAACACTAGTCTAATCATTTCTACCACCGTCGCTTAAGAAATAATCAAACCATGCTTGAAAAAATGGGCAACTTTCGTTCACACATTTCATCAAACACTTAGTCCGCATATGAGTAATACCCAAATTATTACCACAAATAAACTAATTACCCAACTAAATATCCCACATAATCCTCCCTTAGGCTCCCCCTAAACCCTAGAAGGGAACTACTCACACATGCTAAGGGAAATCAAACAACAAAAGGGAAAGAATAGTGAAATGAACATTATGCTATGGAGATGAATAATTATAACAATCAAATGATAAACAATAAACTAGAAATGGAAATAAATTGCATAAATAACAAAAAGATGAGAAATTTAATACCAACAAGCTTGTATTAATGAAGAGGGAGAATATCTTCACCCCAAAATCCTCAATACAAACCCAAAACTGAAATAATTCTACTAGGAAAGACTAGATCTACCAACTTGAAATGAGAAATTAAGTTTAATTAGGGATCGATTAAGAGAGTAATTAGTGCTTAATAGATGTTACAAATTATCTAGGGTTTTGTGATAAGAGAGTATGAAAAGCTGCTTACAAAATATTAGGGGAAGGGTATATATAGGTATCTCGAAAATTAAGAAAGAAAAAAGAAGAAAAGTCAAATTTGCGGTGCTGTGTTCCTGGCCGGTCGACCGGCCGCCGGTCGTTTGGCCGGCCGGGAGCACAACAGTAGCTTCAATTTCTTCGTCTTCAAAATTCTTCTAAGTATGTAAAATGTGTTCTTGGCCGGTCCACCGGCCGCCAGCCTCCCACCGGCCTGGAGCACAAATTACGCCCCAAGTAGCTACTGGTGTAGTGCGGGCCGAGTGACTGACCGGCTGCCGGTCGACCGGCCAGCACTACCTGGGCTGACTTCTTCACTCTTTCTTTTTCCTTAGTTGTGGAGTTGCAGTCTAGGCCGGGTGGCCGGCCGCCGGTCAGTTGGCCGACCTGCACCACCTGGGCATGCTTTCTTCACTTCTTCATCTCATCTTCGAATCCCGACTCATGCAAGACCTTCATGCTCCGATTTCTTCATTTCCGCCTTAATTCCTACAAATTAAGATCGACATTCATAGCACGGGAAATCGGGAAGCAAAATGCAATCAAGGGCACGCAAATCCGTGTAAACGGACCAAAATGCGGACGAAAATGAGAGGAAAAATGTGACTAATTAAATGCTTATCATTTATAAAGAGATACTAAAAACCAATTGCTATTTATAGACGTAAGGGGTCTATAAACACCTTTAGGGAAAAAATATATATGGTTTTCCGAATATCGCTGAAAACCACTGATTTTGGAGATTATTATCCACGGTTTTCGGGACAACGGGGCCTTGAAATAAAAATTCTATAAATTCACAGTGTAATATCTCTAAGACATTTAATAATGACTTAAAATAACGAAATTGACATCTGATTTGAAATAAAGAGAGTTTGGAGACCTTAAGAGTTAAGACCATTTTTCAGACCTTGTCTGTATTAGAGAAAAGCATGAGTAATTTCCGTTTTACGTTGTTTAAAGAAGGATATTAAAAACCAATTGCTATTTACAGTCGTAACGGGTCTATAAACACCTTTAGGGAAAAATATTTTTGGTTTCCGAATATCGTTGAAAACCGCTGATTTTTGAGGTTATTATCCACGGTTTTCGGGACAACTGGGTCTTGAACAAAAATGTCTATAAATTCACAGTATAATATCTCTAAGACATATAATAATGACTTAGAATAACGAATTTGACATCTGATTTGAAATAAAGAGAGTTTGGATACCTTAAGAGTTAAGACTACTTTTCAGACCTTATCTGTATTAGAGAAAACAAGTAGTAATCTCCGTTTTTACGTTGTTTAAAGAAGGATTTTAAAATCAATTGCTATTTATAGACGTAACGGGTCTATAAATACCTTTAGGGAAAAATATTTTTGGTTTCCGAATATCGCTGAAAACCGTTGATTTTGAAGGTTATTATCCACGGTTTTCGGGACAACTGGGCCTTGAAATTAAATGTCTCTAAATTCGCACTGTAATATCTCTAAGACATATAATAATGACTGAGGATAACGAAATTGGCATCTGATTAGAAATAAAGAGAGGTTGGAGACCTTAAGAGTTAAGACCTTTTTTCAGACCTTGTCTATATTAGATAAAACAAGTAGTAATCTCCGTTTTTACGTTGTTTAAAGAAGAATGTTAAAAACCAATTGCTCTTTATAGACGTAACTGGTCTATAAACACCTTTATGGAAACAATATTTTTAGTTTTCGAATATCGCTGAAAACCGCTAATTTTGAAGGTTATTATTCACTGTTTTCGGGACAACTGGGCCTTGAAATAAAATGTCTCAAAATTCGCACTGTAATATCTCGAAGACTTATAATAATGACTCAGGATAACGAAATTGGCATTTGATTTGAAATAAAGATAATTTGGAGACCTTAAGGCCATTTTTCAGACCTTGTCTGTATTAGAAGAAACAAGTAGTATTCTTCGTTTTTACATTGTTTAAAGAGGGATACTAACATCGAATTTATATTTATAAACGTAATTGGTCTATAAATTCATTTAATAAAAAATATTTTTTGTTTCCGAATATCGCTGAAAATCGTTGATTTTGAAGGTTATTATTCATGATTTTCAGGACAACTGAGCCATGAAATAAAATGTCTTTAAATTTGCACTTTAATATCTCTAAGACATATAATAATAACAAAAGATAACGAAATTGGCATCTGATTTGAAATAAAGATAGTTTGGAGACCTTACGACCACTTTTCAGACATTGTGTGTATTAGAGCTAACAAGTATTATTCTCCGTTTTTACGTTGTTTAAAGAGAGATACTAACATCCAATTGTTATTTATAGACGTAACGGGTCTATATATACCTTGAGGGAAAAAATATTTTTGGTTTCCGAATATTGTTGAAAACCGCTGGTTTTCAAGGTTATTATTCACGTTTTTCGGGACAACTGGGCCTTGAAATAAAATGTCTCTAAATTCGCACTGTAATATCTCTAAGACATATAATAATGACTGAGATTAACGAAATTGGCATCTGATTTGAAATAAAGAGAGGTTGGAGACCTTAAGAGTTAAGACCATTTTTCAGACCTTGTCTATATTAGAGAAAATAAGTAGTAATCTCTGTTTTTATGTTGTTTAAAGAAGGATATTAAAAACTAATTGCTATTTATAGACGTAACGGGTCTATAAACATCTTTAGGGAAAAAATATTTTTGATTTCCGAATATCGCTGAAAACTGCTAATTTTGAAGGTTATTATCCACGGTTTTCGGGACAACTGGGCCTTGAAATAAAATGTCTCTAAATTTGCAATGTAATATCTCGAAGACATATAATAATGACTCAGGATAACGAAATTAACATTTGATTTGAAATAAAGATAATTTGGAGACCTTAAGACCAATTTTCAGACCTTGTCTGTATTAGAAGAAACAAGTAGTATTCTCCGTTTTTACATTGTTTAAAGAGGGATACTAACATCGAATTTATATTTATAAACGTAACGGGTCTATAAATACATTTAATAAAAAATATTTATTATTCATGATTTTCAGGACAACTGAGCCATGAAATAAAATGTCTTTAAATTTGCACTGTAATATCTCTAAGACATATAATAATAACAAAGGATAACGAAATTGGCATCTGATTTGAAATAAAGATAGGTTGGAGACCTTACGACCACTTTTCAGACATTGTGTGTATTAGAGGTAACAAGTAGTATTCTTCGTTTTTACATTGTTTTAAGAGGGATACTAACATCGAATTTCTATTTATAAACGTAACGGGTCTATAAATACATTTAATAAAAAATATTTTTGGTTTCGAATATCGCTGAAAATCGTTGATTTTGAAGATTATTATTCATGATTTTCAGGACAACTGGGCCATGAAATAAAATGTCTTTAAATTCGCACTGTAATATCTCTAAGACATATAATAATAACAACAGATAACGAAATTGACATCTGATTTGAAATAAAGATAGTTTGGAGACCTTACGACCACTTTTCAAACATTGTGTGTATTAGAGGTAACAAGTAGTATTCTCCGTTTTTACGTTGTTTAAAGAGGGATACTAACATCCGATTGTTATTTATAGACGTAACGGGTCTATAAATACCTTGAGGGAAAAAATACTTTTGGTTTCCGAATATCGCTGAAAACCGCTGGTTTTCAATGTTATTATTCACGTTTTTCGGGACAACTGGGCCTTGAAATTAAATGTCTCTAAATTCGAACTGTAATATCTCTAAGACTTATAATAATGACTTAGGATAACAAAATTTGCATCTGATTTGAAATAAAAAGAGTTTGGAGACCTTAAGAGTTAAGACCACTTTTCAGGTTTTGTTTATATTAGAGAAAACAAGTAGTAATCTCCGTTTTTACGTTGTTTAAAGAAGGATATTAAAAACCAATTGCTATTTATAGACGTGACGGGTTTATAAACACCTTTAGGGAAAAATATTTTTGGTTTCCGAATATCGCTGAAAACCGCTGATTTTGAAAGTTATTATCTACGGTTTTCGGGACAACAGGGCCTTGAAATAAAATGTCTCTAAATTCGCACTGTAATATCTCTAAGACATATAATAATGACTCAGGATAACGAAATTGGCATTTGATTTGAAATAAATATAATTTGGAGACCTTAAGAGTTAAGAACACTTTTCAGACCTTGTCTGTATTAGAGAAAACAAGTAGTAATCTCCGTTTTTACGATATTTAAAGAAGAATACTAAAACCAATTGCTATTTATAGACGTAACGGGTCTACAAACACCTTTATGGTATGTTTGGGAACCTTGAATTGGAATTAAATTCTGGAATTGAGACATTTTAAGTGTTTAGGAACGCTAAGAATTTGGAATTGGAATTGGACTCAATTCCTTAACAATTCCAAGCTAGTTAAAAGTTGGGTCTCTCAAATTTCTACCATATAGTAGTCATTTCAATTCCAACACTACTTTTTTTATGAAATTTTTTTCCAATCGCAAATATTTTCCGTCACTATTTATTTTTTTGGTGATTTTGACCCATACACGCCCCGCCCAATTCCAATTTCAATTCCATGAGTTTCCCAAACGGGATTGAGAAATTGAAATCCAGAATTGATTTCCAAGTGATCTCCAAACGAATTTTTGGAATTAGATTTGGAATTGAATTCAAACATTTTGATTTCTACAATTCAAATCATGAAAATGAAATCAATTCTGTGTTACCAAACGCTCCACTAGGGAAAAAATATTTTTGGTTTCCGAATATCGCTGAAAACCGCTGATTTTGAAGATTATTATCCACGGTTTTCGGGACAACTGGGCCTTGAAATAAAATGTCTCTAAATTCGCACTAGAATATCTCAAAGGCATAATAATGACTCGGTATAACGAAATTGTCATTTGATTTAAAATAGAGATATTTTGGAGACCTTAAGACCACTTTTCAAACCTTGTCTGTATTAGAGAAAACAATTAGCAATCTCCGTTTGTACTTTATTTATAGAGAGATACTAAAAACCAATTGCTATTGATAGACGTAAGGGATCTATAAACACCTTTAGGGAAAAAATATTTTTGGTTTCCGAATATCGCTGAAAACCGCTGATTTTGAAGGTTATTTATTATCCAAGGTTTTAGGCACAACTGGGCCTTGAAATAAAATGTCTCAAAATTCGCATTGTAATATCTCTAAGACATATAATAATGACTCAGGATAACGAAATTGACATTTGATTTGAAATAAAGATAGTTTGGAGACCTTAAGGCTTAAGACTACTTTTCGGACCTTGTCTGTATTAGAAGAAACAAGTAATGTAACAACCCGAAATGTACCCTATTTTTCTAGTGAAAATATTTTACGGATACTTTTCAGCAAATTTAAGTTTTAATTTAGAATTTATTGTTTTCAGTCGAATTTGGAATTTCCGAGTTCGTATTTGGAATTTCCGCGAGATTCCATGAGAATCCCGTCTTAAGTCGTCTTTGACTTTTCTTGACTTTTGAGTCGTCTTTGACTTTTCTTGACTCTTAAGTCGACTTTAACTTTCGTTGACCTTTCCGACTCACCCCGTAATTTGAAAGACCAAAATTATATTTGAAAAGTAATAAATTTAATTTATTTTAATTTATTACGATTTATTTGAATTTATGATAATTTAATATAATTATTTTGAATTTATTCGGAATTAAAGAGAAGGTTTTACGGTTTAACCCCGAACGTCATTTAACTATTCCCGAGTCAACTTAAGTTCCGAAACAAACCCGAAACCCGACTCTTGCATGAGTTACACGCCCAAGTCAACTCTTTCCACTCATATTAGATCTTTTGATTATTTTGATTAAACTAATACAAATATCTAAGATATTTGTAACTTTATCAATCGGTCAGTTTAAATTACGCAAATCGCTTAAACTGACCCGATATCTGTCAACACCACACGGCTCCCCTCTTCTTCCTCTTAGGATTAGATATTTTCTTTCTTTTGATTACAATAACATAATATCTAAATAATATCTAGATATTTAATTAAACAATCATAATATCTAATAATATCTAAATAATTACCATAATATATTTATAAAACCCGAGTCAATCCCGTAACAACAAGTTCAAAACCCGACTCCATTAATTCCCTATATTACACGGCACACCCTCCCACTCTTACCCACTAATTATCTTTTCATTTTTTCATTAAATCAACTTAATATCTATTTAATACCTTCTTTAATATAATCATAATCGTTCTTCGTGTTCTTGATCGTTCTTGAGCGTTCTTGAGCAAAATCGTCACAAAACCTTCGTTACTTGGTCAACTCCGTCCTAACTTATATTTCTAGAGTCTCCTCTCCGCTCTTCATCTCCATGTACGTTTTATTTTCAATTCCGACAAAATCGTTTTCAACACTTTAATTGTTGACATCAAGTTTTAATTCTAATGATGTTATTTTTGTCATTTCTTATAGGAGAAGATTATGAAGACGAGTTTGGTGACTCGTATATTTTAGAAGAAGATTAGTAGACGGGTTTTTAGTTCTTATTTTGGTGCTACTTGATTTTGTGCTAGCTAAGGTAACGATTCCGGGTTACTCGACGAATTAATGTTACATACTTTTACTTATGTTTTGTTATTTACGGTTTTTAAGTAGTAACATGTTAGGTTGTTATTATTATTATGTTGTATGAGTTTTATCATATTTAATGTTCTTGACATGTTGGATGATTTATTCATAATCAAGATTTTTGTATGAATGATGGTTGAATTGGTTGTTAAAATGGATGGTTGTTAATTAAAACATGTTAGAAATAATTTGGGATTGTTGCTTAGGGTGGCCGTGTAAGGTGGCTGTTTTGGTGGCTGGAAAACCGACCCAAACCAGGCCGGTTCAGGCCGGTTCAGACCCGGTCCAGCCCGGTCTGGTTGGTCCGTGATTTGGTCCTATGGGTTTGTGTCGATACTTGATTGTTTTGTTGTTGTTTTGACGGGTTTTAAATATGTTAAGCATGCGGGAAATATTAAGTAACGGTTTTAGAATTTGTTGACCAAAACCGGCCCAAACCAGGCCCGTGGGCCCAGTCCAGGCCCGGTTCAATTTCGGCCCAAACCAAACCGTGAGCCTCATTTGGACTTGTGACGGTTTTTGAGTTTATTGTTATTATTATATCTTGTTTTGTAATATTTAGCAAGTGGGAAATTTTAATAAGTAAATTATTTAATTAAACGGTTTTTCATAACATTATTATTTCTCACATGTTAGAAATTATAGCATGAGATTGTAGTTTAATTTGATATCCTTTAAGTCAAGCGGGTTTTCGTAAGATTTAA
>JAIUZE010000172.1:0-161145 GCA_022085475.1 Heliosperma pusillum
CAAGGGAAAGAATAGTACGCACCGTGGCGGGTTTTACAACAGGACTAAAGGTGTCCGAGTAATAAATTCCGAGACGTTGAAGGAAGCCTTTGGCAACCAAGCGAGCTTTGTATTTGTCAATCGAGTTGTCGGGTTTGTATTTGATACGATAAATCCACTTACATCCAATAACATTGAGGGACGGGTTTGGAGGGACGAGAGTCCAAGTTTCATTGTGTTTGAGCGCATTATATTCGGCAATCATGGCTTATAATTAGATATCAATAATAAAGAAATGAAAACAATAAATAAAGAATGGAATTAAAACATTGATTGATCACTTACTACTAATTTTCCAGTGAAATGTCCAAAATAATTCCCTTGTCTAGCTCTTTCATAAGGCCATGGTAACAGCAACTAGGGCTGAGCAAAAAATCCGATTATCCGAACCGATCCGATATCCGATTCGAATCCGATCCGAAGAATTGGATATCCGATCCGAAATTGGGTGCTATCAATGGCAAAATAAACAACCAACCCAAAACTCATCTCCTTCCTTCACAAAAACTAAAGGAACGAACGACAACCACCATAGCTTCGACATATATACGGCTTTGTGGTTATACAATTGTGGGTTGTTTAGAATTGGCTTGAATATGGGAAAATTGGGTTCTTTTTGGTTGGAGTTTCTGATATAATATAGCATGCTTCCATTTCTTGGTGAAAGTTCATCTCATGTTTGTGTCTTTTGATCTTCGATTGTTTGATTTGTTTGAAATTGTAAAGTTTGTTTTGTCATCAATTGTATATAGAAATATGTAGATTGTAAAAACTTAAGTATTGTTACATAGTTAATGCAAAAATGCAATCCTTATTTGTTATTGTACATGATACCTTAGTTCAGATCTAATACATTGGTTGATTGTATTTATTGGTTACATTGAATTTTTAGTTTCGGTTATTTTGATCGGATATCGGATTTTCGGATATCCGATCCATTTTTTTCGGATACTAAATTTCGGATATCCGATAACTTCGGATCTGATATCGGATACTAAAATTTTGGATTTTCGGATCATATATCCGATCCGAAAATCGGATTCGGATCGAATATTCGATCCATGCTCTGCCCTAACAGCAACAATATAATGAATGTCCAAAACAAAGTTGTAACCAAAATTACAAGAAAACATGTCACAATCCTAACAAAATACATTAACAAAGACAACAACCCATCATTATCATCATCATTATCTCGATACTCCTTGACCGCCTTCCTTGGCCTTACCACATTATCTAAAGACCCTGAAGCTATTTCCTCGGAACTCGACCGCGATTTTTCATCCAATTTGCTATTATCTGTTATTATCTGTTAGATATCTAATTATTATCACTAAAAATCACAATTTAGGTTCTTGTATCTAATGCAAACATATTAAATAAAATTAGTACTAAATAAGTTACTTATAATTAGATATTATCTGTTATTTAGAAAATCCAGCTCGATTTCTATATTTTATGTTACTGGATGTCATAAGTGAACATACATCTTTAACCTATCAAAATAATTTCTTATTCAAATAGCGTATATCAGCAAATTCATTTTAACCTTTTCCCCCAAAAAGTGGTGACTTTATGCCAAAAAAAATAAAAACAATTGTTGTACAATAGAATTTTTTATTTTTTTTCCATTTTTTAAAGCGTAAATAAGAAATTACTCTTTTTTAAAATTCAGTTTCTATAAATATTTTTTATACACATTTACTAAAATAACTCCTTTAAAGCACACTTTAATAAAAAAAAAAGCTGCTTCTCGATCAACTCCAAAATTTTATGTTACTCCGTCTTTGTTTCAACTTAATTCGTTTGTCACTTAACCAATTTAAATTTTGAAACGTATGATTATTTAGACAAATGTCGAATAAGTTCAAAACCAGTTAGAATAAGTCACCTGAATTGCATTTGTAATCAATTTTTGATCAAAGTGTATTTTACACGAGTAATTAATTTTAAAAAATTATAATTGTATAATTTTAGAAAAGAAAAATGATTACAAAAGAAAGTAACTTCCAACTTACTATTTTCTAAACTCATTTCTTATTATACTTGATCGATTCTTTATTCAAATTTTTTATATTATTTATAAAACTGATTTTAATTACTGATCGCTTATTTTCAACATATTTTCAACGTACCCTGTGATCGCTTATTTTCAACAAATTTTTTTCTTTTCTTTATTGATTTATTAATTTCTTGAAAATTATCTTTTATTTTCATTTTTAGCGAACTTATACTAGTTAATCATTTTTTTTATCTACTTCTCTTTTGTTTTTTTTTTCTCAAACATTAACCAAAATTTATTTCATCTCTTTTTTTTTATAAAATTATTAAAAATAAAGTTATATATCAATTTTTGAATGAGATAGTTTCATAATATATTAGGTTTTGATTTCTAAATTAGAGATAATAAATAACAAACTTATTTAATTTGATATGCTATACTTTTAAACGTGATAAACCCTTTTATGAATATTTTTCAAGATTATAAATTTTTAATTAAAATTAATAAAATAAATTGAAATAAATTCACAATTTTCATAAACATAAATATTTATTTAGATAGATTTTTAAATTATCTTTGTTATGAAATAAAACGATTACAAGTTCTTATTTCTAATAAATAAAAAATAATACCAAATTTTGTATATAATTTTACAAAATTTTCAATCTTATAAGATAAAATAAAAGAATACCAACTTTTTATTAAATAATCAAGTATTTTAAAAAAATTTATATCTAAATGTACATTGGTATTATCTATATTTGTCTAAATTTCATTAGAATCTGTATTTTTTTTAAAAATAGCAAGGTTTACGTATTACTTAACATAAATATATCTTAATTCAAATCTTGAGAGATTTAGCCACGGTGTTTCTTAATTCGTGGCTAAGCAAATGCATTGCCACGGACAAGATGCATGTCGTGGCTAAAAAAAATATTTGCCACGGAACAAGGCGTGGCTAGATATATTTTCGCCACGGGTCTGATATAGTTCGTGGCTAAGTTAATTATTAGCCATGGTTGTTGCGAAATTCGTGACGCAAATGACTTTTTGCCACGGTAAAGCTTTTCTCGTGGCATAAAATTTTTCTAAATTATTGAAAGAATTTTTTCCCGTGGCTAAGCAAAATTAAGCCACGACTTATCAATTTTCGTGGCATAAATCGTGGCCCAAGTGTCAGTTTGTTGTAGTGCATGGATAAGTTGACAAGGTAGAGCGGGATGCTCGGTTCATGGATGTTTTGGATGGTGGAGGCCGACATGTTCGGAGTTGAAGGACACGGGTTTTGATGGTTAGGATCGGAAGGCGATTGATACCATGTAAGGGATTGAAGATTTATTATTTTCATTCACAAATTGCATGAAATACAATGACGAGTATTTATACTAATTACATCAAGAACCCTAGAACAATATAAACACAATATTTACCAAATATTAACTAATGGTAATAGAATACTAGAAAATATAGACAATCTAATAATAAGGAAAATAAGATTAAGGAAAATAATTAAACTAGGTAATATTCCTAACATCCATATCTAAACCTAACATATCTAAACCTTGGTCTGTTGCTTCACAGTTCACTCTTTTCAGTCTTCAGTTACACTCCCCTAAAACACTCAATGAAGCGCCAACAACAACCTAATCCCTCACCTTCCCCAAGAAAAAAAAAGGAAAATAACCACCGGAATTACTCAACCATCAGTCTCGGAACATACCGAACAATTCGTTATCTTCAAGGATCATCCCATGATTCTTGGGGAGAATGAAAAATTTCACAAGAAATTCAGAAAATGGGTCTCCAAGAAAACCGTTACAAAGACTTTCAAACACCCATTAACCAACTACACATTTTCTTTAGTTGTTCAAAGAGTCAAGAATGCTATAAGGTACTTCCATCCTCAATTATTGTTTCTTAACTTTAATAATGTTGTAAGGATTACTTAACTGAGGAGGGCTTGAGTGGTTGTACATTCTGATTTTTTCTTTACGGTTTTTCTAACGTGTGCCCTAAGGTCACACATTAATAAGCTAATATGTTGTGAATTTTTCCATAATTAGCTTAATAATGTGTTTATATGCAAAATTGGATTAACCTATAAGACCATCCACAAGCAAGGTGAATAAGTAGGTCATGACCTTGCTTGGTCATGGTAATTACATCATTAAGGAAAATAATCTTGTGACCTTATTTTGTTAATTTGTGACCAAACTCATATATGGTCAATTTGTGACCTTACTTGAAACAAATTGACCTCTCTTGTGACCACTTATGTGTAGGTTTTCTATTGGTTGAACATTGAACAAAAAAAAAGGCCTAAAATACGGCTGGCAGCAGCTGCTTGGCAGTGGGCAGTGAACTCACTCTCCATTTCCCAACATCTTTATTTAACTCTTTCCATTTCACAACCACTACCTACCAACAATAAAATTAAACACACATTTAATTAACCAACAATAAAATTACACACATTTAATTAACCAAAAAAAAATTCTATAAAAAGAAGCATCTCTCAGTAACTTTTTTTCATCTTAAAAAAAAAAATAACATTCACAGTAAAAATAAAAAAACCAAACACATTTATATCTCTCTAATTTTAATAAAATTATGGATTTAAATTAATACGATATTTCAAAATATCCCACCGGTGATTATTTATCTCAAAATAATTTAACTTTCGATTTAAATCAAAGTACTCAAACTTTTACCGAGTTATTATCGAGTTCTCATACAAGTCAAAATCTCGATATTTTTGGAAATCTGATATTGTTGTCTCAACTCCCAACTAACAATTATGTAGAGAAAACTCCTCTTTATTGTGCAAGTAAATCCAAAAAAAGACCATCCCAAAAAAATCACATCAACTTAAAAATCGACGGAAAAAATTGGACCGAAAAAGAGGATGAAGCTCTTATGTCCGCTTCAGTTTTATGTAGCACCGACTCAATATTTGGCAAAAACCAAAAATCCAACACAAAATGGAATTCGGTTTTCGATTTATATGAACAAACTCGTAAGGAAAATTCAATTCAAGGTGAAATTGGGATTAGGAGTCTTGAGGGTATGAGAAGTCGTTTTAGACGACTCAATTTCCTAGTATACAAATGGGTTGGTTGCTACTCTCAAGTTCTTAGTCGACCACTGACAAGCGGTACTAACAACGAAGACGACATAGAACTAACTCAAAAATTATTTCGTAATAAAAACGATAATAAAGAATTTGTTGATTTTCATGTTTACAATAAAATCATGAGTAAGCAAAAAAAATGGAGTTTACCAAAATATCAAATTGATGTAAGTGAGAACATTGTTTCGTCGGGTTCAAAAAGGTCAAGGACCGAAGTTGATTCTAGCCCATCAAGTGTTAATATTCCTATCATGTCAAGTATTAATGTCCCAACCCCATCTACTCTTAATATCGACACTTACGAACGACCCGAAGGAAGGGAGGCCGCAAAAAAGAAAAGGCAAGGTAAAGCTCATATGGCCGGGTCCGACTCGATGTTTACTCCAGATGATCTTTTAGTTCTTGAAGGAAATAGAGTAACAACGAAAGAGCAAGTTGAGTTTCGACAAAAAAGAATGGAAGCGGATTTGAAAATTGAAGCAATACGAGCTCAATCCCGGAAAACTGAATTGGAGATGACAATGCTAAACACATTGCTCTCACAACAAGATTTGAACCCGAAAGATCAAGAAATGAAGGATAAGCTAATTGACAAATATATGTCCCAAGTCTAATTAACTAATTATGTTTTAATTTTAGTTTTTAATGCGTTGTCGTTTAATCATGAATAAGTCAGTTTAATTTCATCTAATTTGCAAAACAGTTTACTCACAAACAAGGAGTAACAACAAAGATATTTTGAACAAAACAGAAGCAGCAATATATATTAATAATAACAACACAACAATAATAATAACAATCAGCATCAAAGCATCAATGTATATTCAACCAACAACAAAATTAACAACACAACCAGCAACAATATACATGATATTTAACGAGATATGATAATAATAATAATAATAATAATAATAATAATAATGATAATTATAATAATAATAATAATAATAATAATAATAATAATAATAATAACAATAATAATAATAATAATAATAATAATAATAATAATAATAATAATAATAATAATAATAATAATAATAATAATAATAATAATAATAATAATAATAATAATAATAATAATAATAATAATAATAATAATAATAGTACTCAAACTTTTACCGAGTTATTATCGAGTTCTCATACAAGTCAAAATCTCGATATTTTTGGAAATCCGATATTGTTGTCTCAACTCCCAACAGTAATAATAATAATAATAATAATAATAATAATAAGAGTAATAATAATAATAATAATAATAATAATAAGAGTAATAATAATAATAATAATAATAATAATAATAATAATAATAATAAGAGTAATAATAATAATAATAATAATAATAATAATAATAATAATAATAATAATAATAATAATAATAATAATAATAATAATAATAATAATAATAATAATAATAATAATAATCTTTGTTAGCTCCCTTCTGGTTTGTCTTCTGGTTTATTCTAAGCTTAAAAAGGCAGAGATTAAAGTGTTAGCTCAACAAGCCAAAGTTCATCACTTGAAGCTTAGTGACTCTAATACTAATTATTTCTATGCTCACATTAAAGCTAGGAAAGTCAGAAATACTATTGGGGTCATTGAGGATATGAATGGTCATGTTTGTCATGGTCACTCTGCTGTTGCTAATGCCTTTGTTTGTTATTATAAGGAGCTCTTAGGGGCTGGCACTTCTGTTACTCCTTTGCCTGTGGAGTTGTTCTCCAATTGTCTTTCTTCTGATCATAGCTTGGAGGTCCCTGTTACTGTTGGAGAAAGAGTGCTCTCTTTGCTATTGACAAAAACAAGAGCCCAGGTATTGATGGCTACTCTTCTGGGTTCTTCAAATCCTCTTGGTCTATCACTGGAGCTGCTTTTAAGGCTGCTGTTATGGAGTTTTTTGCTAAGGCCTCAATGCCTTGTGCTGCTAACTCTACCCTTCTTTCTCTCATCCCTAAAGGAGATTCTCCTAAGGCTGTTTCTGATTTCAGGCCTATTTCATGTTGCACTGTTTTTTACAAAACTGTTAGTAAGATTTTAGCTAACAGAATGAAGTCTGTCCTGGGAGAGATTGTAGGCCTAGAACAGGCTGCTTTCATTGAGGGTAGGGATTTGTTTGATAATTCCATGCTTGCCCATGAGATGGTTTCCAAGTATAATAGAAGTTTGTTAACCCCCAGGTGTACTCTTAAGATTGACATTAGAAAAGCTTTTGATTCTGTCAATTGGGAGTTTCTGGCTAATAGCTTAAGGCTTTTTGGTTTCCCTCCTCTTTTTAGAAAGTGGGTTCTTGCTTGTGTTACCTCTTCTCATTTTTCCCTAAATATAAATGGGTCTATTGAAGGTTTTTTTCCTGGTAAGAGAGGACTCAGACAAGGTGATCCCTTATCTCCTTATCTCTTTGCTCTTTGTATGGAGGTTCTGTCCCGTCTTTTGAGGAGGTTGCCTGATTATCCTAAATTCTCTTACCACCCTAAGTGTGTTCAGGTTAAGCTTACTCACCTTGTTTTTGCTGATGATCTTTTGGTGTTTACTCGTGGGGATCTTCCTTCTGTTCAAGCTGTGAATGAATGCTTGAGATTATTTGCTGGATACTCTGGTCTTGCTGCTAATCCTATGAAGTCTAGTCTTTATTTTGGAGGTGTCTCTCCTCAGTTGAAAGTGCTTATTCTCTCTTCTACAGGTTATACTGAAGGTAGTTTCCCTGTGAGATATCTGGGTATTCCTCTCTTCTGTTCTCGTTTAACTCAGTCTATGTTCTCTCCTCTTCTGGATAAGATTAGAGGTAAGATCAATCATTGGGCTAATCATCATCTCTCTTATTATGGTAAGGCTCAACTCATCAATACTGTTTTGTTTGGTTTATACAATTTTTGGGGTTCGAGTATTCTTCTTCCTAAAGGTATTGTTAAGAAAATTAACAAAATCTGTAAGGATTTCTTGTGGGGATCTACTCCAGGCCACCATAGGCATATTTTCAAGAGTTGGACTAGTCTTTGTCAGCCCCGTGAGGAGGGTGGTATTGATATTAAGGAGGTTCTCAGTTGGAACAAAACGCTTATGCTATCTTGGGTCAAGAAATTGGCTACTAATTCTGATACTATCTGGGTTAAGTGGGTGAATGCTTATATCCTGAAGGGTTCCTCCATTTGGGATTTTCAGCTCACTTCTGCTCACTCTTGGTTTATGAGTAGTATTATTCATTGTCGTGATTTGCTTGTTCAGTATCTAGGGAGGTCCTCGGATGCTTGTCTCTTTCTTTTGGAGGATAATTATAGATCTCAATTCTATGATCTTATTCGTCCTAGAGGAGCCTTCTTTTTTCAGCATCGCACCATTTGGGACTCTAGTTGCTATCCTAAGCACTGTGTTATTGGTCTTATGGCTACTCAGAACTGTCTTCCCACTATTGATAATCTTTGCCATCGTGGAATTGTTTTAGTTAATAGATGTGTCTTGTGTGAGCAGAGCATGGAGACTAGTGAGCATCTTTTCTTTGCTTGTTCCTATTCCGCTTCTGTCTGGTTGATTACTTCTTGTTGGATAAAAGCTACTTGTGCTACTGGACTTTCTCAGATTTTCAGTTGGTACCAGGGTCACAACCGGGGAAAGAGTTGGATAAAGAAGCAGCGAAGATGTGCTTTGATGTGTACTATCTATCTTCTTTGGTCTGAAAGGAATAGACGTATATTTCAGGGTTCCTCTCGCTCTATTGAAGCCCTTGTTTGGAAGATTAAGTATTTAGTCTTACTTAGAAATCCTTGTATTGTCTAATGTATGGTTTCTTTTTGGATTTTTTGTTTGGTTTTGAGGTAGTCACATTGACTCCCTTGTAGGATTTGTAGGATCTTGTACTCCACTCTTTGATTAATGATAAGATCCTGATTTTCTGCAAAAAATAATAATAATAATAATAATAATAATAATAATAATAATAATAATAATAATAATAATAATAATAATAATAATAATAATAATAATAATAATAATAACAAAGTGAGGGAGAGAGAAGGCGAGCGTTTAGGCGATTTTAGGGCGATAGAGAGAGTGGGTGAGGAGAGAGTCGCGCGGCTGGATCTTCGACTGCCGCCAGTGTGGGCTCCCTGCCAACCACCTTCTTTGTCGGCCAACCACTCACCGGCCTGGTGTTTGTGTCGTTGTTGGTCCTGTGATTGTGTCTAGGGCACGCGGATGCGTTTTCGTGTTCGGAGATCAGCGCTTGTGGGCCTCTTGTTTCGCTGCTGCAGTTTGCCACCACGTCACTTGCCTTACTCAGACCCCACGTCACTCACGTCGCCGGTGTGGGTAACTTGGTGGTGGTTTGCGTGTCGCCTGGTGTTTGGTGTGGCTGCTTGTCGTGTGTGGGAGAGCAGTACGGTTGCCGCCTACCACTGGTTGCCGGCCATTGGTGTCGACCTGTGTGACGGTTGTGGTGGTGCTGGTCGTAGAGTGGAGCCGGTGGTGGCTGGTTTGTAGTTTGATCTGTTGTGCGGCAGGTTTACTTCTTTGCATTTCGTTTTTTTTTTAGGTTTTCTCTATTTGGTTTGTTATACTTCATTACACGTGTCATGTTGTGATTGGTTTTTGTGTTTATTTCCATGCACATGCGTGTGATTGGGTTTTTGCTTCTTGCGTGTAATTCTCCTCATGCCTATTTTAGTTCGGTTCCCTTGTCCTTTTTCTAAAATTCATGGGTGTCCGAATGGCGGTGGTAGGGGCCTTACTAAGGCCGCATGGCAAAAGCATTTTCAGGATCGACATTGTATTGACGGTGCTATGGGTCTTACGCGTCAAACTCTTACTGATAGTCTGACGGTTTTCTCTAATGCCGAGATTGCTTTAAAGCGGATGGGGCTTTGGTTGTGTGGGGAGTGCTTTAAAACCCATACGTTTCGTTCTAGGTGTCGGCATGGTCGGGGTGACATAGTTCCGCCTCCGGATTGTGGCGATGGCATCGTTAGTTTTTTTATTCATGGTATCCCTAGACCTATGGCTCCGTCTCACTCGGTTCTTTCATCTGATGATGAGGTTGCGCTTGTTCAGTGGTCTGTACCTTCGCTTGATCGTTTATTTTCTTTGGGCCATCGCACCGTGAAATCTATTCCTCCTAAGTGCCGTCTTGGGTTTGCTCGGGTTCTGAAGGGGGTCTTGGATGATGTGGCTGACTCTCCCGGTGATCTATCCTGTTGGGTTCGTTTGCTTGTGTTGCCTATTTGTCTGCTTAAGACCTTCGCTCCTCGGAGTAATCTTGAGTGTAGGACGGCTGTTAGGCGACAGCGTCAGGAGGAGAGTATTAGCAGGGCTATTCTTGCTTGGGGGGTGCCTGGGGGGGGATTGCAGCTTCTGCAGGAGTGTTTGGCTGAGGTTCCTCCTTCGTTTCATGTGGGGGAAGATCTGGATTTGAGTGAGCTTAACCTCCGCCAGTGTCGGCGGAAGGTTTGTGATGGTCACTATACTGCTGCTGTTAGGGTGCTTTCTTCCTCTGGCATCGCCCCCTACTCTGATGCCACTCTTGGTGCTCTGCGAGAGAAGCATCCTGTCGCCCCATCTCCTTCGCTACCTCCTTTGCCTTTGGATCATCATTCTCTTGTTGCCTCTTCGGCGGTGGTATTGGATATGATTCGTGGTTTCCCGCGTGGCACCTCTTGCGGGAGGGATGGGCTTCGTGCCCAACACCTTATGGACTGTTTGAGTGGTGCTGCTGTGGCTGTCTCCGATGATTTGATCGCTTCTGTTACTAGGGTGGTTAATCTTTTCTTGGAGGGTCGGTGCCCTATAGCCCTTGGTGAGTACATTGCCAGCGCTCCGCTTACGCCGCTTGTTAAGCCGGGCGGGGGTGTTCGTCCTATCGCTGTTGGCACTGTCTGGAGACGTCTTGTCTCTAAGGTTGGTGCTTGTTTGGTTGGTCCTTCTTTATCTACTTATTTTGCTGGTCTGCAGTTTGGGGTTGGAGTGTCTGGTGGAGGAGAGGCTATCTTGCATGCCTTGAATCGGCTCGTTGAGGCCCGTGGTGGTGATGTGGGACTGTCTATGTTGCTAGTTGATTTCCAGAATGCTTTCAACCTTGTTGATCGTGTGACTATGCTACAGGAAGTCCGCCGTCGTTGTCCGGTTCTTTCCCATTGGGTGGAGTTTTGTTACTCTAGCCCTGCCCGTCTTTATTATGGGGAGCATTGCTTGTGGTCTTGTCAGGGTGTTCAGCAGGGTGATCCGTTAGGCCCTTTGCTTTTCGCTTTGGTTTTACATCCCTTAGTGTGCAAAATCCGGGACTCTTTTGATCTTACTATGCAGGCCTGGTATTTGGATGACGACACCATTGTTGGGGACACTTTGCAGGTGGGGGCTGTTTTGGATTTGATTATGGTTGATGGGCCTCGTTTTGGTCTCCATCTTAATGTGGCTAAGACTGAGGTCTTTTGGCCCATTGAGGATCCTCGGAGTCGGCTTCCCGGGGTTTTCCCCCCTACTATTGCCCGGCCCTTGCGTGGTGTCTCGGTTTTGGGTGGGCCTGTCAGTACTTGTCCTATTTTTGGCAGTGAGCTTGTGGCGAGGAGAGTGACTAAGACCATTGAGCTTATGGATTTAGTCGCGAGGATCGAGGACCCGCAATGCGAGTTGCTTCTGCTCCGTGCTTGTACTGGTATTTCTAAGCTTTATTTTTCTCTTCGTACTTGCTCCCCTGGAGTCTTTGGGTCTGTCCATCTTCGCTTTGATGCTGCACTTCGTTCTAGCTTGGAACGTATTGTCACCGCGTCTGGGCCTGGTTTTGGGGATTGGCAGTGGCGCCTTGCCACTTTCCCTTTTCATTTGGGCGGACTTGGTGTTTATGCTGCAGGAGATGTTTTACACTATGCTTTTCTAGCTTCCCGTTTGCAATCTGCAGTTTTGCAGGCAGCGCTCCTGCGACCTTCTGGTATTGTATGTGCTGGTCCTACTTTCGATGATGCCTTGCGGGTGTTTTCGGAGACTACAGGTTCTGATTTTTTTACGTGATCCGAGTGAAATCGCTGCCCCTAAACTTATGAAGAAATTGGCAGATATATATTTCGCGACGGTTGCTGCTTCTTCAGAATCTGTTTTTTCTTTGACACCACGTCAGCTTGCGTTGTGGAAGTCTCAGCAGGGTGCCCACTCCTCTGATTGGCTGCGTGCGGTTCCTATCTCTGGGTTGGGTTAGACTATGAACAGAAGGACTTACCGTAGTGTGCTGGGGTATCGACTGGGTGTTCCGTTATTCGCGGTATCTAGGCCATGTCCTGCTTGCTCTCGGGTTTTTGATGACGATTTGTATGGGGACCACGCTGTTTCTTGTACTGGTACTGTGGGGGTTAAGCATCGGCATAACCTCGTTCGTGACACCTTATTCGACATTTGCTATAGGTCTGGTATTTCTTCGGGTAAGGAGGTTGATATCGGTTTGGTTGACGGGCATGGCGGATCTCTTCGTCCGGCGGATTTGCTACTTTATTCGTGGGACAGAGGGCGTGATGTGTGTGTTGATTTGACAGGGTCTTCCCCCTTGACTCAGACTGGGATGTCTGATTTTGTGCCGGGACGGGTTGTTGCTGATGCTGCTCAGCGCAAATGTACTAAGTATAGGGATTTATGCGCGACTGCTGGCTATGGTTTCCTACCCTTCTCTTTCTCTTCACTTGGGGAGCTGGGCTCGGATGCTGTTGACTTGCTCAAGCGGATCCAGAAGTTCTCGGTATCTCAGGATGCTGGGGCTCGGGTGGCCGCTTATATCTTTACTAGGATTAGCTTTGCTATAGCTAAGGGGGTGGGGGCCCAGATTGTCTCTCGGCTCCCCACCAACTTCATGTAAACTTTTCATTTTATTTTATTTTAATGAAAGCTGCGCGCATCTTATAATAAAAAATAATAATAATAATAATAATAATAATAATAATAATAATAATAATAATAATAATAATAATAATAATAATAATAATAATAATAATAATAATAATAATAATAATAATAATAATAATAATAATAATAATAATAATAATGATAATAATGATAATAATGATAATAATAATAATAATAATAATAACAATAATAATAATAATAATAATAATAATAATAATAATAATAACAGTAATAATAATAATAATAACAGTATAAATAATAAACGATCGATAATACTTATAATATAAAAAAAATTAGAAGCCAAAGAAAATGTGAAGATTAGAAGTTTACCTGGTAAAATAATGAACGATCGATTGATATTTAAGCCGATTGATACTAATGAACCATCGATTGTTATGAAAGATCTGGGTTGATAATAAAAATGAGATACATATATACATAAAAACGAGATCTGACTAGATAATAAAAACCGATTGGTATGAAGGAATGAAGGAAGTAATTGAGGAAGGAAGGAAGGAAGTAATTAAGGAAGGAAGGAAGGAAATAATTGATGAAGGAAGAAAGGAAATAATTGGGAAGGAAGAAAATTGATAGGAAGGAGGAGATAATTGGGGAATGAATAATTGGGGGTGGGTAGGCTGTTGAACGTGTAAAATTTGTCTTTTTTTTCTTCTTCTTTTTAAAGCTTTTTAGGAAAGTGATAAAATAATTTTTTGATTAGTATATTTAAGCTATATATTTTTAGGGTCCTGATTTTCGCAGTACACATTTTACTCAACTTAGTACATTGTTGACAATTATACCCCTCTCATTTCTCACCTCATTTTCCCTCTCTAAACTCTTTATCATGTTTTAATATATGTATTACAAGAGAAAAAATAACATAGTAAAATCTTTAAGACTAATGCAAATGAAAAAAATCCATGATGATTACGTAAAAATATAGAAAAAAAACAAATCAATTAGAATACAATACATTGACATAAAAATCAACATTGTACTAAACAAAACTATACGATACAAATTACATTGAACAAAAAAAAACACTATACAGTACAACTGTATTGGAAAAAAAAAAAAAAGGCACAGTAAACAAACAATATACAGTACAATACTACCCATCGCCGACCTTCGTCGGCCGTCCCTTCGCCGACAGCCCCTTTGCCGGTCGTCCCTTTGCCGGCCGTCCAACCCCAACACCGACCATCCCTTCTTTGTCACCGCCATGAATAAATAAAATCCTTAGCAATTTAATAATTTAGACATAAAACCGTAATTAAAAAGAAATAAAGAAATTAAAATATAATAAAGAGTCAATTTTATTAATATAAGATTAGCGTATTAAATACCTGTTCGTCATTTGAATAATCGTTCATACTTGAAGAGAACTTTTATGGAGTTTGAAGAGGGTTGATGTGTAGAGAGAAGGTAGAGAGGAGACAAAGGGAATTATGTTTGATATATTTTTTGTGAAGAGTAACAAATGGAAAGTTTGGTGTAAAAAGTACTAAAATGAGTAAAAAATGTACTGTGAAAATAAACTCCGTATTTTTATTGTTTGGCAAATCGTTTATTTAAATTTTCGTCGATCAAATATAGCCGTTGGATTAATTATAATATAGTCGTTGGATCGAATATTCCGTTGGATTAACTATAACCGTTAGATTAAAATATAGCCGTTGGAGTATAGATAACCGTTGGATTGAATATAGCCGTTGGATTATTTCTAACCGTTAGATTAAAATATAGCCGTTGCATTAATTATAACCGTTAGATTAAAATATAGCCGTTGGATCAAATTCTTATATATACCCACCTAATTTTTGAACAAAATCACCACAAAATTATCCTTCTTCCAATTAATCATTACTACCATACAATTACCTTTTATAAAATACTCTTTACAATGTCTAATTCTTCAAACGAAAATAATGTCGACCAAAATAGCTTTTCCGATTACCAATGGGAAGCCGAAGCCGATGAGAGATCTGAGTCTATACAAAACCTTATATCCCGACGTATGAATGAATACATCAATAGAAGGATACGTAATCCACCTCCTTCCACTAGACGTCCTAGAAGAAACATCGAGAGAAATCGTGAAGAAGGTCACAATCAGTTGTACAACGACTATTTTATGAATCCAGTCTATCCGCCGGAGCTTTTTCGCCGCAGATTTCGAATGAACAAACGAGTATTCATGCGATTAGTTGAGGCTCTATCCGCTAGTGATCGTGTTTTCCAGCAAAGACACGGTGGTAATGGGAGGCCTAGTTTTTCGCCATTACAAAGATGCACAGCTGCTATAAGAGTTCTAGCATATGGTACGTCAACTGATTCAGTAGATGAATATTTGCGCATGAGCGATACATCTATAAGGGATTCTCTCAAATCGTTCGTGGAAGGTGTGATACAGAACTTTGGGACCGTCTATCTACGTAGACCCAACCCCGATAATTTAGCTAGATTACTCCATATGGGTCAGGTACGTGGATTTTCTGGTATGTTAGGTAGCATTGATTGCATGCATTGGGAATGGAAAAACTGTCCAACAGCATTGGCAGGACAATACGGCGGGAGAAGTGGGAAACCGACAATTGTTTTAGAAGTTGTCGCATCGTATGATTTGTGGATATGGCATGCTTTCTTTGGTACACCAGGTTCGCTCAATGATATTAATGTTCTCCAACGTTCTCCATTATTTAACGAATTGCTAGAAGAATCTGCCCCAGCTGTAAATTTTACGGTTAATGGTACTGACTATAATATGGGATATTATCTTGCTGATGGCATATATCCGGGTTGGGCAACATTTGTTAAATCAATTAATGCTCCTCAAATTCAAAAGCATAAGCTATTTGCAGCTCGACAAGAGAGTTGTCGAAAAGATGTGGAGCGTGCTTTCGGTGTCTTACAAGCTCGATTTGCGTTTATCAAACGCCCTTGTCTTCTTTGGGATCCAGTTATGATGGGGAAGGTTCTTATGGCTTGTATTATAATGCATAATATGATAGTTGAAGATGAACGAGATACTTATCTTAACTATGAAAGCATAATCCAACAATTCAAGTAAGATAATCTGAGTTCAGCTAGTGATGATCAATATGAATATCATCGTCGTAGAAGGTCAACGCAACAACGGTTCGTGGAAATTCATGGCGAAATTTGTGATCGTGCAACTCATAACGCATTGAAAAATGATCTTATTGAGCATATTTGGCAAAACTTTCGTAACTAGAAGGGGTTTTTAATGCATCTCCTAGTATTCAATGCTTTTTAATTCTTTTTTTTTATTATGTATGCGTTATTTTATATGTGAAATTATGTTTTTCCAAAAATTTTTAATTGTTAATGAAATCGTCTAATCATTTTTCGAAATAATAAAATTGTTATTTAATATTTTTTTTTCTGTAAAGTACGTCATAAGATTAACAATATCCGTAAAATGTTGGGGTACTTTTTATTCAATTACGATATTTACAATAATAGAAAAAAAAAATTGATTTATAATATGTTGGGAAAAATAATTAGAAAAGTAAGAGAGAGAAAAGTAGAGTAGAGAATGTGGGAAATGATTGGGAATGATGTGAAGTGGAAAATGATTGAGAATGATGTGAAGTGGAAAATGATTGGGTTGATGACCTAGGTCGTGACCTTCTGCTTGGGAGAGTAAAAGCAGGTCAAGATAATTAGAGTGAGATTAAGAGTAAAACCGGGTCGCGACCTAGTTAGCGCGACCACTGCTTGGGGATGGTCTAAGTATTTACTAGGTTTCAAGCTCGGTCATTGCCCGGGTAATATCGCACTAATGACGTTCGAGAATTCACCATTAAGTTGTTTAAAAGGTGTTTTGATACAGTTTGTCTTACATAAGACCGTCTTTTTAACTTAATTTTCTTATAACCTAGTATAATTGACAAATAGTTATAGCTGGAATTGTACCAGACTACCAGCATAATGTGGTGACACTTCTTGATCGGAGATTGGTTTGTACATGGAGTAATTAAACGGTTGGTCATCATAGAAATGTGGTGACATTCTCATCGTCAATTGGAATTGTCGATATATATGGTGATGGTTAAATGAAGGGGGCATGGAGGATGGAAAACACCAGACTATGATAAGGAGAGCTAACATGCCGGATAAGAACATACTATTATCACTAGGTCTTGCTTAAGACGGGTCGGATCTTGCAACGGGTATTTTGTGAGAGGAAATAGGTAGAGGGGACAAGGTGGGCACCCTCCATGTGCTCTCCACTCACCCTTGATGGGTATTTTGTGAGAGAATATGGTATCCGTCTTAAGCTTAAGACGGATACCTCCGTCTTAAATAAAAATTTGTGTACTATTATTATTATTCCCTTCAGTCGATGTCCCTTTTGAGTTGTCAGCGGGAGTTTAGCATGTTATTTCCCAGTTTTGATGATTGTTCTATGTTTCTCCTAACTGGCATAAAGTTTGTTTTTGCATAGACTCTGGAGATTATTATACAGCAGGACTTCATCAGATGAACTTTAAAATATAACTTCAAAAGTCTTAAATTTTGTCTAACTATTAAGAAAGAAAAAATAATTATGTAATGCCAAATTAGTTGTATTCAAGGGCTATCATCAATCGTCCTACTCATCATATTCCATTTTAGTTATGACTCTTAGGAAAGATCTATCTGAAGTCGATCGTATATTATTGGTTTCATCCATATCCTTGCAGCCGATCTCCTTTTCCGTCAAGACATTTACCATTCGGGTCAAGGTCATTGGCAATTGCTGCTGATATCTTCCCCTTGGCCAAAACCTTAAAATATTTACCTACGAGAACAGAGGAAATGAGAATTAACACTTGTCTCAAAGAAATCGGTGCCCTAAAAAATGCTTAGAATTAGCCGCTCGCACTGTATAAACTGAATAGAAGTAAGCAGCTTTTGGATCCAAGGCAATCAGAACATCTATATTAGCATAAACATGCCATGAAGCTTTATATGACCCTGTTTGTAATCTCTACCCTATAAAAAATTGGACAGGAGTCGATAAGATCCCCTCAATAGCTCTCCAACAGTTAACATCTTCACAACTCTGGCTTCAATTCTGTCTTTGATACCGGGAATATACATAAACACCACAGAGGTCGGAAAAACTGGGGCTGAGAAAATCAAACTCCAAATGTTAGGTTCAATACAAAACAGTTCCATAATTAGTATCGTGCTGTAATCCGGTTGATGCCGGATCGTTAAAGATTTATCCAAGTCCATAGATGATAAAAACTAAAAACAACAAATAGATAAAATATCATTTGTCGTACAAGTAGCCGTGTGATAATGCAGTACAAAGAGCTTAGAGGTCCATGCTTCTATAATAGCTCGAAAAGTTATTCTTTTACATAGATAGATAGAGATAGATAGATGGCAAGTAATTTTTTCCTGCCTTTAAACCCCATTTGATAATTTTTATTAGTCAGTCCTAACCATGACCAAAAGTCAGATTACACGTTATTGGAACTTTGTAAGTATAATTTATAAATATTTTTGGTTGTTGGTTAATTTTAGGTCCTTGGTTTGCTTTACCTACGATGTACTCCCTCCGTCTCGGTCATTTGTTTACCTTTGCTTTTGGCACAATTATTAAGAAAATGGTAGGGGACCGTTGGTGGTGGTCATTGGTGGATGACAAGTGGACAATAGTCCCATTGACACATCAAATTACTCATAGAAAACATTCTCAATATAGAAAGGTAAACAAATGAATGAGACACCCTAAAATGGAAATGGTAAACAAATGACCGGGACGGAGGGAGTACAAAGCAAAGGTTTTTGTATGGTCAAGGGGACGATTTGTTCCCAGAACCTGGTGGTTTGTTTTGGTGGCATCAAGATAAAAGAGGTAAAAGTGACCAAGTTTGATGAGGTTACATCAACCGAGAATTTGAGGGATCAAAGCGATTGGATTTCAAAGGCTTTTTTTAAAGCAAAGGAGAATATTCCGGTTGATATGGCAAGACTCCTTGCGTTACTGACCACGAGTCCTACGTGAGTAATGTTTTTTTCAATGAAATATTTCATATAGCGTACCCAATTATGCGGTTTAAAAGTAAAAATTTATCATTAAAATCGTATTTTTTTTTCAGGAGTGAAATGTTGATTCGTAACCATTTCGCATTTATGAATGCGAGGCCGAGAAGAGATTTTATATGCAAGTGGTACGATATCAAGGATCAGTATAATGATAATGGATGGCAAAGATATCTCAGAGCTTGTTCAGGTCTTCCTCGTCCATATGACTGGACTACCCTCATCGAGCAGAACGGTCCCCTCGAAAGGATTTTTCAGAAAAGATTGGGACGAAGTGGCGAGTTTCAGTCCATACCAGAGGAGCAACCACGTTTTTTTCGCCATTCCTTGGCCCATCTCCTCGAACACTGTCGTATGGTGAGTGTTCAAAGATCTTAAATTTGTTAGTTTTGATAGTGTTGAGAGAAATCTAGCCTAGAGCACTATACTTGGGCACTATAGTGTAGCAATAAAATTTGCAATCATCCTATGTTAAATGCAAAGAAATCCAGAAACAAGGCTGTGAACAGAGTTTGTTTTTTATTTTATTTTGTAAGTTCATATTTTGCGTTTTATAAGAAGGAAAGTATTTGGTTTCGATAAGAAAAAAATGGGATTTTTCTGGGAGGACTGATATACCAGTTCAATCTGTAATGGTGAGTCTTGACTAGGAGGAGGGGGGTGTTATTTTTTTTTACTTTATTAAATATAGTTGTAGTTGGAGATTTGAGTGTGGTTAGAGATGCAAATCATGCAATGTTGGTTGAACAGTCAGAGGGTGCAAAAGTGTTGTGGGTCTGGGTCTGGGTTATAGCTTGGTGGTTTTAACTTTTAAGTTTAATCCAAGGTGGTTGCAACTTGCACGTTGTGGGTTGATAGGTGCAACGAGCCTAGTAAGCTGGTGGTGCTCATCGTCGAAGGTGTGAGGAGAAGTAGCAGAGGAGATTTGAGGTAGTCGGTGGTCCCGGGAGACCCAATGGACAAGATGGGAAACTGAGTGATTTTAAGGGTGGCTATGGAAAGAATAGGGGTTGTGGTTGGATTGGTGAGGGAAAGTTAGGAAAACAGTACGCTGTATCAGAAGATGAGGGGTGAATAATAGCACGAGGGTTCCCAAACAGAGAGGAAGTTGTTAACATTCTTTTTAAGGAGAAACTAGGGTTTATGTTGGTGGCAAAAACGATTGTGCCATCAAAAGTGGTGAATGGTTCATGGGGATGGAAATTGATTGTTGGGTCGAGGCTACTTGAAAAACCACGGGTAAAATGGTGGTTGAGAGGATTGCCATATTTTTGTTGGTGACCGAAATTTTGTGGTGCGTGGTCAAGACTCAAGAGGGTTGTGGCCAAGGAGCAATGAGATGGCAAAGAGGTTGAAGAGCCTGTTTAAGAGGTTTTTATGGTGGCTAGGAGGGTAGTGGCCGACTAAGGGGGTGGCCAATGTCGGTTTTGCCAATAGATATACATGTATAATTGCCAAACCATTAAAGATTGTGAGATATTGTGTACCAAGTAATATTCCTAACAAGTTTTTATTGATGAATCAGAATGACAAACTGTCTCCTCCAAAGTATTATTATGACGATTGCGTCAACCTACCGTTTGCCGCGTTTCCTGAATCTATAAGTGCTTTTCCGGAGCTTTTATATAAAGAAGAAGAACTTCTGCAAGGCATGAGGTAAGAAAAATTTCATACATTAATTGTTATTCAACTAACAATTAAATTGAACAAACAACCAATAATTGGGTGATTTTAGGCCAGAAGAGTACTTTCCTAACTGAGGATTTCCAAGCAGAAGATTTTGTCATTCACGGGTACCGACTGTAAGAGTTCTCTTTTTATTTTTTTTGCTTTTAAGTTGCTATCCATATTAAATGGATTATTCAGTAAACATGTGTGGAATAGTATTACTCGTATATTATCGAGTTATTAGACGAGTCCTATAAATGTAGCCAAAATGAATATTTACGAAGCACCTAACAATATAATGTATATGTTTTGTATTTATTGAGATTTTAAGTTTAGTATTGTTAAAAAGCAAGCTTCATCACTTCATAATGCCATTCTATTATGATTAGTGAATTATTTGAACATTAAATTTGGTTCAGAATTATACTATCTTTCGACAACTCGTCTTTTCGCTGATGCAGGGTAGAAGTAGGTCATCACTGTAGATTGAGTAGAATTAGTCTTGCACCCGGAGGAACGGTTAATCATGGAGCTTTTGTATTTAGATCATCTAGCAATCTTGCATCTGCTACAGTGCTATGAACCAATTACTTACATGAAGACGGCATCCATCGGTGTTTTTGTTATCGTTGCTGATTTTAGCTGGGCATTAGGTGATTTTCTTCGTAAGGTGGTTTCACATATTTTTGCATGGGGTACTTATTTTTTTGGTACGCTCCTAGTATTCCTGGTAAGTTTCAACACCCATATTTTCAGCAAGTCTCATTTAAGATGGGTCGATCCGTCTTAAATGAGAATTGGTGATTTTGGTAAACCTCGGACCCGTGACCTCAAGTCCCCAAGTTGAACAAAATCAATCCCCTTCTCCTTGCCCATTGATTTAAGTTGTCAGCTTGTAATTTTCGGATCTTAAAAATCCTCCTTAACTCTTGTGAGTTGTGACTATGGACATATTGTTAATATTTTGGCTCGCCAGAGCGATTTGACCTTGGGAGTTTGGCGATATTAATTCGATAGATCTGAATGTGTATACTTATTACTTCCTCCGGCTCAATTATTTATTTACTTCCTCCGGCTGATAGTCTTTTTTAAGACTAAGGTATTCGTTTTAAGTTTAAGACGAGTTTTATATCATCCTACATAGTAAATAAGACAATTTTTTTGTTTTTTCATATGAATTTTGCTTTTGTTTTTTTCTTCCCATAAATATATTTGATCCCTTTTAACTTTAAAACGAACTAAATGAGAATTTGTTGTAAAAAAATAGTTTATGCTCAAGTAACAATGGCTATATAGTCAACTAATAATAAGGGGTTTGGGATAGTTGAACTTTGTCCGGGCTAGGGGTGATAATGAGACGAGACTGCTCGTGAGCAACTCGAGATCGGCTCGGTCAAAGCTCGGCTCGTGTGAGCTTGACTCGGGCTCGAGCTCGGCTCGAGAGCTTAACGAGTTAAGCCGAGCAAACGCTGGCTGGGCTCGAAAAGCTCGCGAGCAGCTCGATCTTGTGTAATTAGATAAAATATTGCTCATATTTTATAAAAATATTTTATCATGATTATATATTTGTATCACATATATCAAATATCTAACTTATATATTTGCCAAACATTGTTACATATATCCTTCGAGCCTTGTTATTGAAAATATCGGAATAAAAAACTAGAAAAATAACAGTTATATATAGGCTCGAGTTTGGCTCGAGATCGGCTCGGGTAAGCTCGAGATCGGCTCGAGCTTGATAATGAGCATATTTTTTTCAAGTTCGGCTCGAGCTCGAGTTTTGGTTCTTGAGAACAAGACGAGCAAGGTCAAACTCGGCTCGTTAGCACCCCTAGTCCGGGCATTGAAAAAACTGAGAAATGTTAATGTTTGATACCATATAATAAGAGAACACAAAATCTCATTGAGTCATACCCCATCTTAAGTTGAAGATCTTTCACAGAACGTAAGTGGGAGGCCAAGTAAGAGGGCAAGTGGATGAGAGAGTCTGCCTTCCACTTGGCCTCCCACTTGCTCTCTGTGATAGGTTTTCAGCTGTCCGTCTTCAATGAGACGGATTGATAAGAGAACAAGATGAATTATTGAGAAGCTTAAATTTATTAACAAATAATGCATCTTATTTATTTATCTTATATATTTATATTATAAGAGGAGAAGAATTGCTACACTATGGAAATACAAGATATGAAATCTTAACAATATAAAAATAAATTCGTAATAATTTTACACAAATTCTTGTTTCAAACGGGTGACCTGTCTTATTGCTTTAAACGGGTCAAGTCTCCTCACAAAAGAGCAAGTGAGATAAATGGGGTCAAGCCTCCCCATTTGGAGTGAATCTTGAAATGGAGATCCATTACTTCTCAACGGTACGGATTAGATTGGACCCGATCGAATGGTTTTTAGATTTTCTTGAGAATGAAAAGGTAAATAAATGAGATTAAAATATATAATATAGCTAGTACTTCGTATTGTTTGTGAGAGGAAATGGACAAAAAAGAAATGGAGAGGATCTCCACTCCCCCACCCCACTTGGTCTTTTATAAGGGGACTTTTCATTTGAATTAATAAAACGGGTCGTCTCGTCTGAAGCAACACCTTCTAATAATTTTAAACCTCAATTCTAACTCTTTTAATTTCAACTTTATTCCTTGGGTAAAATATACTCCTAATTTACTTCAATTACGGATGCGATGCTAATAAGACATAGCCTTACCAACTCTACTCCTAAGTTTGACTTTGTTGTTACTCTATTATTAATATATTAATAATTGAGATGATATCTTGATGGTTTAACATTTAGCCCTCGTACTCGTAGTTAGTGCATGAAATCATTAATAAACAAGTCAAGAAGGTGTCAACGTAATAGTATGTAGTTATGTACCATATAATAAGCCAAACTATAATTGCAATCTTTATATCATTTCAGAACCAAAATTTCAACGTTTGTTAGAAACATTGTGGGGTTTCTTTGCTAAAATCCATGTGCCATTAATTGGTCACACCCTTAATTTACGTAATTAACATGAGTAGTAGCTTACACCTACTTAGCTAACCCGTATCAACTTTCATGTATCATGCATGCTTCTGTTTCCTTAGCCATTACATGTTATTTTATCGCAATAACACGAGTTAGCTCAAGTGCTAAAATTTATATTAGTCCTATATATAGTAGATAGTTAGGAATATCACTTACATTTGGGCTAATTATAGCGATTTGACTTAGGTGGTTAATTAATATTCATGACGATAATTAAATTTTCTGAATATATGTAATTTGTCATATTTCATTGATGAAGATCAATGAAAAAACGGAAAAAATAATTAGTTTTGTAATTTAATGATAGAAATTACGAATTTTTGTGTAAAACAACCATATAAAGTTTTAAATTGACGAACTCGTATCCAAGAGCACTGTTATAGTAACTCCAGCAATATTGGTGTGAAGGTGACAATGACTACTAATAATCTTTTGAAAATAGTAAAGCCTTTATTCCCTAATTAACAAAGAAAAAGAAAATTGTAAAGCCTCAAGTGTTCCACCTTGCTATAAAAAATCCTACGCTAAAATGACAATGACTATATTATACTCAAATATTGCATCAAACTACCAGTCTTCTGACATTGTAGGTATAGCTACAGCTGGTTAATTGGTTTTTAATTCCAATTTCTAATTAAAGTTTGAGGTATTCCTTAATTAGATTATAATTATCAATTTCTTTTAGTACCAAAATTAAATAAATTTTTGACTAATAATTGCATACACTTCTGTCTCAATTCCCAATGAATAGTTTACGTTCGCTTTATTTTGTTAGAAGAAACTGCAAACTATTTTCTGAGACGGAGTGAGTACAAAATAACACGTTAAATGACCATCAAATTTGTCATTGAGCATCAAAATAGAATGAATGACGAGAACGATTATCAGCCATTCATTACTTTTTCCAAATATAGATCTCATTTATAACATTGTTAATACGAATATTGATTAGTAAAATAAATAAAATTACGCGAACGTCAATAAGATCAAAATTTCAAATTGTACAAACTATAGCACAAGTTATGGTATAAACGTGTAATGTAATACGCTTAGGCTAACAACATTATTAATTGGTCCAATACTTAGCACATAATACATACAAATATACATAATAAATTACACGGTTTTTAATCTTAGCTTAATTAAATGTCTCAATAATTTAAGGTCTCTTTTAAGTAGGTAAAATTATAGCACTAAGTATCCCAAATGGGGCAGGGAATCCCATACAAATGGACCTAACATTTCTATTAATAATAAAGAGTGGTTGATTTCACAATCAAATTACCACCCTTTTAAATTCCTATAAATAAATCCATTTTATTGACACTTAAATCAACAACTCCACACTAAAAACCTCACTAAATAAGTAACTATAGAAGCTTAATTAAAAAATAATGGAAGCTTTAAAAAATAATCATCTTAAGTTCATGGCTTCAATCATACTTGTGTCTACACTCACCATGTCCTTAGCACAGGGTGGCCTAGGGTTCGGGTTAGGGTTCGGGTTTGGTTACGGCCTTTTCACGCCGAACTTTTATGATAATTCATGCCCTCAAGTTAATGACGTTGTTATGTCAGTGCTTGATAATGCCATTGCACAAGATCCTCGAATGGCCGCCTCGTTGCTTCGGCTACATTTCCATGATTGTTTCGTCAAGGTTCTTCCTCGTTTATTTGCTTACTCTATTTAACGTTATTGCGATGTCATAGTAATTGTTCAAAATGTGTCTACCTTATTTACATGCAAAAAAAAAAAATTCGTATGATGATTCATGTTAGCTGATACGTAGTAGTAACCATTTCGGGACTAATCCTTTACGTGTTATATTGTAGGGGTGTGAAGCTTCGGTTTTACTAGATAATAGCCCGTCATTCATGAGCGAAAAAAATGCCGTGCCTAACGCTAATTCCTTGAGAGGTTTTGAGGTGATCGACGAGATAAAGGCACGACTAGAACAACTTTGCCCTGAAACCGTCTCTTGTGCTGACATTCTCGCCTTAGCTGCTCGTGATTCAGTTGTTCTGGTGAGCGCAAAATCTGTGAAATTTTTTGTTGTAGTTATTTGTTTGCTTTTTGTTACTCCCCTGTCTCATTCATTTGTTATTTTTTTTAAAATTCCTTGTAAGAAGTATTTTAATCAAAGACAAACAAATGATTAGGACAGAGGGTGTGCTACGGAGTACAAGATATGCAACTCGTTAATATTATGTTTTAACTCGACGTAATTGAACTACTTGTGATACAGAGTGGAGGACCATCATGGGAACTTCCATTAGGTAGAAGAGACTCTACTACTGCATATTTCAACCTTGCTAATACTACCATCCCTGCTCCTGTTTTCAATGTCCAACAACTTCTCCAAAATTTCCTAAGTCGCGGTCTTGATGCAGTCGATCTTGTCTCACTCTCAGGTAACTAAGACTGCATACATCTGACTCCTTTTATTCTCCTTCGGTGATATCATTCTTTAACATGATTTATTTTGTCAAAATTCTTTCTTCATTTGATATTGATTTACCAAGTTTTTAATTATAAATTCTTGTATAAGGCGGTTGCCTTACACAGTACTTTGTGTAAAAGGTTTTCTTGTAACTGTCTTTTAAGAGTTTGTGATTATTCTTAACCAATATGTTGCTCCGCTTTACAATATCTTAGTGTAAAACCGCTTTACAAGATACTAATCGTTTTTGGACGGGTGAATATGGTGTAGGAGGACACACATTAGGATTGGCAAGATGCACAAACTTTAAAAAGAGGTTATACAACCAAAATGGGAATAATCAACCAGATGCAACAATAGAGATGACCTTTTTGAATGAATTAAGGGGAGTGTGTCCTCCAAGTGGAGGTGACAACAACTTAACTCCATTGGATTATGCAACACCAAGATCCTTTGACAACTCTTACTTCAAGCTAATCTTAGAAGGCAGAGGACTTCTATTCTCTGACCAACAACTTTATTCAGGAAACTTCCCAATTGTTACTCAATTAGTCAATCTCTATGCTCAAGATGAGAACCTATTCTTTAATGATTTTGCAAGATCAATGGTTAAGATGGGTAACCTAAGCCCACTCTTGGGGAACGATGGTGAAATTCGGCAGAATTGCCATCGCGTTAATTATTATTAAGTTATTTTTAATTCTTGAAACGGAAAACAAATTAAAAATAGGATATGCGGGATTATGATTTATCGACTGAAGAATTGTCGTTGTCTTGGTTATTATTGAGTTGGTTCTTAATTAGGATATGCGGAATTATGATTTTATCGACGGGATTATTGACAATTGTTGAATGTTCTACAATTGTACTTGCATTGGCTTGTCAGTAGTTATACAATTATTGAGGTTGATGTACTTTCTTTAGCTTATATTTATCGGAATTAATTATACATACTTTAAATTTTCTTACAAATTTTGACAATGATAAGTGCCATGTTCATTCCTCTTCAAAATTAATTACTTCATGTGTTCTTCCAATAATATATGGACTATGCGAGTAAGACTTAATGAAATTCTATGTTTTCACTGTGTAATTAAGTTGAGATCAAGTTATCCTAATGCGACTCAAAAAGTCACGTATCTAACATTAAACTTACGAAAATTTTATGTTTTCACTTTTTAACTAAGTCGAAATCAAGATACTCCGTACAATTTTACTTTCTCAGCAATTATGATCAAAATTTTCAAACTTTAACCTTCGGAAAATAAATTGGAAGAACATATATTACTAACTACTTGAGGGAGTATAATCAATATTTGTTGGCATTATTGAGATAGCCTGACGACTGAAGAACACAACGTTCATCCCCCTTGTTTAGTTAGTTATGCTTATAAAGTTAGTTAACGGCGCACAACGGCATAAGCATCCGTCCAACAATAAACATCCATTGAATCATTTGAATGTCTTAAAAAGAAGGTTATATATGACATCACATATTGACTTGGTTTACTACAAGTAAATTTGAAGCAACTTAACCATATGCTGATTTATTCGATCATATCCGTTAGACCGTTAGATTATGCTTTGAATCGGTTTGCCCTCTTTCGATTAACCCTCCACGACTAGGATATCTATCACACATGGGTGTAATTTTGTTTCCGCATCTGATTAGGTTTCCACGTCTAGTTAGGAACAAACTGTTATTATGATTTCCCTAATTTGTTTAGAAATCAGAATAGAAAGTATTATATAAACTCTCATATGTCTTAAATTTTGTCCATTCACAAATTTATAATCCTCACGATTGACACAATCATTTTTCCTGTCGAGACTAACACTCAAACCACGTAAATCTGTGTTTTTTTTTCTAGCTCGTTTCGTCACAAGAATATCCTATTCACCTTTTTGGACATTTCTTTAATCTTTAATCATCAAAACCCAAGATTTTTTTTTTTTTTTCAGATTAACGTGTGTTCCAATTAGAAACAAAAATTCCCCGCCGAAAACTTACATTGCATGCAACTTTGTAAGGATAATTAGCAAAAATAAGAGTCAACTTTATTGGAATGTTTGATCTTTAATGTAATTAGCAAGAAATCAGCCGTTAGTACATCCCCTTAATCACCATATTAAGTCATAATTACGTCTAACTAAATAACGTTGCTAGCAATAAAACATCCATATATATATTCAAACACCATATCTTTCTTCTTCACTAAATTTTTTACATACAATTATTAATAATGGCATTTTTCAAATCTTTTAACATAACCATATTAGTGATACTTGCATTATGTTGCTTAACTAGCCATGCTAATGCTCGAATGCTTCGCGAGAATTTATCATGGAACCGACTAATAATCGTCGATCAATCGGGCAAAGGCGATTACACGAAGATACAAGATGCAATCGACGCGGTACCGAGTAATAATGTAGACTCAATTCTTATTAGGGTTGAGCCAGGAATTTACAGGGAGAAAATTTTGGTGCCTTATGATAAACCGTTTATAATACTAAGTGGAAGAATTGCTGAAACAACTGTAATTACTTGGGCTGATAGTGGTGATATTTGGGCTTCTCCTACTCTTACTGTCCTTGCTTCTGATTTTGTGGGCCGTTATCTTACTATTCAGGTACTTTTACTGTCCTTAGTCCATAATATTTTCACTTTTTTTTACGATTAAGTTCAGGTCGTTTTCATGGGTACGATTAGTCGATTAGTAATTTGTGTTGCGGAAATTGGTGTAGATAGATTATTTTGTGTATAGGAATAGGATAGAGGTGGTCACGGGATGGGTTCACCCCACTGGGCCCTTGACCTAGACCGGGCTGGGCCACGTTGCTAGGGAAGTGTTCCGGACCTGGTGCGTGTCGGACCAAGGGTGGGCCGTGCTGAATATATGGAACCTGGTCCCGGCTCGTGTGTTGCGCGGGCCTGGCAAGTCAATGGACGTGTCGGGTAGGGTTAGGCATTGCAGGTCGGGTCGGGTCGGGCCGGGCCGAGGTGACCCTTTCTTTTGGCTAGCTTTAGTATTAAGACTAGTCTACTAAGAAGAAGTCTTCATAATTGAGTTGATAACTTGTCGTAAAGTATTTTATTCCCGTAACCAAATATTTTATTTAGTATTGATGACTTACAGATTTAAATATGTAAGTATTTATCCTAAGATAATGAGTACTAATTTGTTAATCTTTTTGTTCTGGGCATTTTAGAATACACATGGAGACGGAGCGAAGGCCGTGGCATTGAGGGTGAGAAGCGATAGGGCGGAGTTCGTAGCATGTCGAATCACTTCATATCAAGACACACTTCTAGATGAACAAGGCAGGCATTTTTACAACAATTGTTATATTGAAGGAGGCACTGATTTCATTTTTGGCAATGCAGAGTCTTTCTTTCAAGTAAGTTGTTACTCTTATCATTACTAGCATTTGTTACACTATGGTATTCTTCATGATCATGTCTTATCTCACTAGACCTAGCAAAATTAGCCTAACCTGAATGACCATATCGCAACGACCTAAATTGATTAATTTGAAATAAATCTTCCTACCGGCTTTTTTTGCTGTCTCAAAGATTACAATTTAACCGCATTTCTAAGCCCTTATATATTATTAAAGCATGCTTTTGTACGAAATTATGACTTTCTGAAAGATTGCTAGTTACTTATGCTATAGTTTTTAATATTTCTCGATATATTTTTCAATGCAGAACTGTCACATACATTCGATATCAAATCGAAACGGAGCAATAACAGCACAAAAGAGGGCAAATCCAGAAGAAGAAACAGGATTTTATTTCTTGGGAGGCAAAGTAACTGGGATTAAAAGTTGTACATTAGGAAGGCCATGGGGTCCACATTCAAGGGTAGTTTTTATGAACACTTACATGTCGAATGCAGTAAATCCTCAAGGATGGGATGATTGGGGTAAACCCTATACACATGAATCAGTTTACTACGGTGAATATAAATGTTACGGTCCAGGGGCAAATCGGTCAAATAGGGTTCAATGGTCTCGTAGTCTTACTGATGAAGAAGTGTTTGGATTTTATAGGTATCTTGGGAGTGCTTCATCTTGGTTTAGGCATTGATTCTATAGTCATGTCTTTATGGAGTACTTGTTAGATGTATTATGTATATATCTTGTAGGGATACTTGTGTGACTACGTCAACAGTATCAGAGCGTTAGTCCCAAAATATTTGTGTGACTCGTGCTGAAATTTAATTTGTTCATGTATAAATTCATTTTAAATGCTTTGATTCAAATTTTATTGGTCTTTACTTATATGTTGTTTAAATAAGATGTTTGAGTGTTGGAATCACCAATGAATATTTTGTGGTTTGCGGTTTTATGATTTAATATTTATATTGTATCGAATATCGATTGTGGTCACAACTTGTCGTGCATGTGAGCTCCTAGAATGCTCTTTAACGGTTCTTAATTGATTATGAGAATTGTGCCTCGAAATTTATCCCAAACTTGTATTATACTTATAACGTAACATTCATAATCGTCAATTTATGCATCGCTACAATGTCAAAATGAGTTTATATAGCCAACACCAGATCATATACACCATAAGCCTAATATTATGTCATATGAATGTCAATATGACATTTTAAAGTTTTTTTTTTTAATAATTGTTTTACCGACGTGCCCCTATCATGAATAATTTTGAAGCTGGCCTAGATAAATTGTGATCACAACAACCTATATGAGCCCTAGGATTCTTTATTGTAGTTACAATTGATTGCAGCATGATGCCCCGTCAGGTACTCAAGTCCTCATCGGTGATTTTATAACCCTAATATTGGTAATCCGATATCAGATGACTGTGTATGTTAGAATAATTGAGATTATCTCAACATCGCACGAATATAAACATAGATGATTCCACATATCAAGAGCAAAAACATTAAACTGAATTCAAGTATGGAGTATCTTTGTTATTTTACCGACGGTAGTACTAAGGTCAACGTTCACTTTCAAAATGTAACGCAAATATGGTAATCATTTGGCAAGATAACACTTAAGAATGATCGAAACTATAGAATTCATTCCGGCTAAATTTAGCATAAAATTAATGTCTAGTGTTTGACCAAATTTTCCTAACCCACTAATGTTTGGTCAAAGCCTCCTAATATACCATCATGTTTCACAATAGCCAACGAACTCTTCAAATCTAGAGAATTGCTTCACACCTAATATTGACAACAACACATGGTCATAATCTCGCTATAATTGGGGTGTTCAAAAAGTGGTCGGAATCGGTAATTCGGACCGACTCAGGTCTAGACCGGATGGATATATACCGGTCCGGTCTTTGGATTCCAAAATATATGGTGGCCGGTCTCCGGTCCACACTAAAAAAAATTTGAATTTCCCCTTTAAAAAGTATAACCGGTCCGGTCCAAACCCGGAAAAAACCGGACCTTAAGGGTTCCGGTCCGGTCCGGGTCTCCTCTTGACGGTCCGTTCTCCGGTCTGCGGGTTCATCCGGTCCGGTTTTGGCCCGTGAACACCTACGACATTGATCGTCCTGTATTCTTGCAATTGTTGATGTCATATTGATGTATATTAAGACAATTATCTGAAAAATAAACTGATTTTATAAATTAGAAAATTTATCAATTTTGTTTTTCAGTTAATAGTGAATAGTGAATAATATTGACTATCTAATCTCACAATAAATTCGAAGTGCGATTTATTTGAAACATGCACATGGTTAGTTTAAAAAGTATTGCTCCGTATTAAACACATTAGTCTTAATTCCTTATGAAAAATGACGATTTTATAAATAATAGGAGTAACTTTTACAATAACCTCCAATCCGTACATCACAAATTCACAACAAATGAATCAACAACACGTTAGATCGTCTAAAAAAGTCGAAAACAAGATTAGTTCTTGACAAACAAATTCAACAAAACTTGTTTTTCATCACAACCCAAATATACCAACCCATGCAAAAAATCAACTTTCATAACCAACAGAATTAAAGCTATGATAACACATTATTAGCACTTGCACACAGAACTTTGTTGCTAAAAAACCAAACGTTACTTGGTTCGTTTACACAAACGTGGGTAACGTGCATGTCAATCACACTGACCTCCCTATACATCAATTTTAACTTGACTTTAAAATGCTATCTCTGCTAACTTTTTCCTCATTTTTCTTGTCAACCGTAAATTAAGTTAAAAATCACCTAATTTCATAACTTTTATTTTGTTTATCACACTAAATTTCATGCATTTTATCATATATAAATACCCTAACATTACTTCACTATAGTAATTACTTAGTCACACATTATATATCAAAATGAGAATTCCACACAATTTTGTCAGTCTATTGTTTACGTTTGCTCTTTGTACCATGGCGGTTCCTAGGGCAGAAACTCGATCTACAACCATAAAAAAGGCAACAAGGGAGCGAATTGTAACGGTGGATAAGTCCGGTAAGGGGGACTATACGAAAATACAAGATGCCATAAATGATGTTCCATCTAATAATGTTCATCCTATTTTTATAAGAGTTGAGCCAGGAATTTACAAAGAGAAGATAATTGTACCTGTTGATAAACCTTTGATAACACTTAGTGGTAGAAATGCAGAAACTACTGTGATTACTTGGAATGACAGTGGTGATATTATCAAGTCCCCTACTTTTACTGTCTTGGCTACTGATTTCGTCGGTCGACATCTAACTATTCAGGTAAGGATGATATCGGGTGTTATCTTTTGTTCGAGTTTTAATCCAAATGTCAAGTGACTTATTAGTTGGAAAAGATATGAGATGTGATACTCATGGCCTAGGTCCTAGCCTCCTAGGTTCGAACCTGTCATCATCAAAATCGCCCTTGTGACTTCTTTTACAAAAAAAAAAAATGTATCGAGTTTTAAAGAAAATTATTGTGTTACAAAAACTATGTTAAAACAATGACTGAATGACATTAGAAAAAATCTTGTATCCTTCGGAAGGAATGTCCTCCTTATACCTAAATGCAATCCACCAAACGGAATATTTTAATAAAGGCTTAGGTGTAAGAAGTACGGTCCTCGTGAAGGACACATTAATTTTTCATGTCGTTATGTATAACTGTATATATATGGTGCAGAACACGTTTGGTTCAAAGGGAAAGGCAGTGGCATTAAGAGTAGCAGGGGATAAAGCAGAGTTCAATGCATGTAGAATATTGTCATACCAAGACACGCTTTTAGATGAAACTGGCAAACATTTTTATAGGAATTGTTACATTGAAGGAGCTACTGATTTCATTTGTGGCAATGCAAATTCTCTTTTTCAGGTACATATTTTACACTCCGCGGTTTGTGTGAAATGTGACTAGGTAGTTTGAGTTGTTTCAGGTCGGATCATTTGATCTATCAAGTCAACTTGAGTTCATAATACTTTGGGTTGTACTTTTTACGTTCGGGTGCATATGTTAACTAACTTAGTTGGTAAAGTCACGAAAGAGGATGCTCATGACCTGGGTTCAAATCTCGTCAACATCAAAATCGCTCTTGTGGTTCTCTTTACACCAAAAAACAAAAACAAAAAAACTTTTCATGGTCTGGTGTAGACGATTTTTTATTACGGTAATAATTTACTTAAATTTGTGTAGAAATGTCATTTGCATTCGATATCGGAGAAGAATGGAGCAATAACAGCACAACAAAGGATGTCATCAAAGGAAGACACAGGGTTCTATTTTGTAGAATGCAAGATAACTGGTGTCAAAACTTGTACACTAGGCAGGCCATGGGGACCTTACTCTAGGGTGGTCTATGCTCAAACTTACATGTCTAGGGCAGTTTTACCACAAGGTTGGGATGATTGGGGTAAAACTGCTACCCACAGGTAATTTCTTACATGCTTCCCTAGATCGGATTTCGTTATTAATCGGTTTTACTGTAAAATTCAATCCGATTCTCTTACTGTTAGTAGCCAGCTCATTTAGTTAAAAAGCCTAGTTAAATAACGGCCACCGTATTGTATGAGCCCGTCTCTTAATAATCATATAATATGCAGAACCGCGTTTTATGGAGAGTATATGTGTTTTGGTCCCGGAGCAAACAGAACAAGACGAGTTGAATGGTCGCGAAGTCTCACAACCCAAGAAGCTTTCTCCTTCATGAGCTTGAGCTCAGAGAATGGGAAGACTTGGATAATGTCTTAAGCTCAAGACAGCAATGTACACTTGAAAAGTTATTTAGTTGCCATTGTTTAGTGATTAGTGAGTTAATTACGCTTTATACTTGTATGTATATCAGTTGTATTAAATATATATGCCGGAATTGATCTGTAATTAGTACTATGAATATTTTAATGAAATGAAAAGAAAACAATATAGCACTATAGCAGGTAGTATTAAACAACCTTTATAATCACTACAGAAATTTATTTGTTTAGTTTTTCCCTAAAAGGAAAATGTTGACTACTAAACAGTAAAATCTCTATCACAGTCAATTACTTTACCAAGTTACCAATTTTTATTTTAGATCACGGTGTATCGACATCTTTTTTGCAATAAATTAGTAGCAAGTGATTTTACACAAGTCTAAGTAAATAACAAGTCTCGAATAAAACCCCCTAAATGTAAAAACACTAACTAGTACTCATAATCAGCCCCCATACGGGTTGTCGTAAATAAGAATTTGTACTTGTGAATCAGTTACTCGTATTTTATACAGTACATTTCTCCAAGCTAGCAATCAAGCGTAGGATGCTCGTAAGTGGATTAGCTGGGTTGAGCCGGATAAAACGTCACTTAACCATTTTAGTGAACCGAGTGACCCACTGCAGGACTATGGCTAACAAGTCCATTTTGTATTGCTAATACAGATTCCTAACACAAAGAAAGTCTGCAATCTTCGCTCCTTCTAATAAGATCTTAAATGATAGCGCATCGAAGAAGACCGTGTAGTCAGAGAAAATAACTTTTTTTAATACAAACAAATTCTAGTAACAAAATGTGATTTTACACAGCAATGAAACTTGAACTATCACAAACCTACAGACATTCAGGGAAACGGAAATACCACTAAAAACACCATCTAGATGTCCCTGAATTGATAGAACCTAGCCTAAACCATGTCAGCTACTCTTTGTTCGAGATTAGTGCCTCAGACTTTCGAGAAAGGAAGATTATTGGATGGTGTGCCGCGCAAAAGGGACTCGTACAAAGAGCCTGCCATGCAGGCTGACAACAGCCGATGTATGTAGTGTGTCGATTCTTGATGGCAAGTTTACTATCTGTACATCAACATTAGCAACATATTAGGGCTCTAACGTGGAGGGAAATGGGGGATCGTCTATTTCTTCCAAGGTAATTAATGGACTGCAGATGTAGCAAAACTAACCCAACCCAAACATTTCTCATATAATCTCAAAGCATTCAAGAGCAACAGGGATTGTACTACAAATCAAGCGAGGGAGATGCTGGACATCACCCTTATCGGGCTCAAAAACAAGCCAACCCCAAAATCTCTCTTATGGCAGAATGGCAACCTCTACAGGAAAAAAAAAAAAAAAAAAAAAAAACTCGACGAGTTATTGGAAATTACCTTCTTGAAAGGAGTAATTCCCCAAGGATTGTCTAGTTGCTCAGGCATACCAGTAATGACCACGCGTCCAGACGCATCTGACTGTACTCTGACCTACATCATTACGAAACAGATATGTTGGAACTTTTTATTATTGAAGTACAACTTATTAATTGGGCACACTCAAAACAATGACAAGGGTCACACAAACGAAGCTGTCAAGAAAGCGTATACGTCAGGGGTCAACTGAAGTTTGGAATCCTGAAAATGTACACAACACTACAGTAGGTGTGCAGGCGGCAAGTCAAGCTGCCCAGGACTCAATAGCATAGAGGAATTACGAGTACAGAACAAAAAATATCTATTTATACTCGCATAGTTGCCAATTAAGTTTATGAAACCTTTCATGGGTAATTTAATGCCACAACAGCTTATCTTAATAAGTTTGTTTCCATAATTAATTGACCAATCTAATTTAATTTGCTTCCCCTCCACGGTACATGTACTGTATACAACTGTACAAGTAACCTAATTGACCATAATAAGGAACACCAAGTTCTGACCATACATCTAACCCACATATTGAAATGCCTCCCGATTCACGACAAATACAAGCATTGCCTTAACTACACCACATGAACACAGCCTTTCTAATGAGCAGATTAAGAAATTAACCGAAATCCACAATGCACAGTTATTTGACAGGTCAACTAACCAGGAGAATGCAAGGAACATATAAACATTTACTTCGAGAAGCAAGGACAATACCTCCTCACGGAGAAGCCCAGGAATTAAGGCATAAACTTCAAAACAATCCTTCTGTATGACAAAACAAGCCAAAAGAAACAAAGTGCCATGATTATCATATGATAGATAAGAAATGATAGGGGGTAAACTTAGTGACCTAATAATAACTTAGAAACTCACACATTCTCGGACATTGATTTTCACCCAATCAGCCGGGGGTCCAACGTCAATAATTGTGGCAACGAGTCTATCAATAAAGGCAACAAGATCAATAGAGAAACAGGAATAAGAAGGAATAAACAATCCAATATTTACAAGACCAAGATAGACTGATAGGGCGCGATTTGAGATAGAAGAGATAATATCATAATATACAAAAGAAAGGAAATATTCAGATCTTAACTGTTTATCTGTATCGGCTAGCATATCATCTTCTTCATGCTCAAAATTACTTGATTTCCTTGGCTTTACACCTGAAATAGTGGATTGTAAAAACACGTCAGCATCTGAACTACAGAAAAATGTTCGGAGAATGCAAACATATAGCACATACATGTAAAGCAACATACCAATGTTTTTAAGATGCTTTTCACGCTTATGTGAAGAACTGGGATTTTTGTCCTGACAAAATAATATACAGTTTTAAATACATCCAAGGGCAACATGAAACTGAAATTAAAAGAGAAATGGCTCAGACCATCATGTTAGTACATTTATCATATGTATCAAACGCACCTTAACTATTGGCTCTCCAGCTTCTACATAACCAGATTTTCTTTGAGCATGCCAACCCTGCATTGCACGAGTAGCTGCATCTCTCCGCACCCTACCTGAGCTAGTAATTGTGCCTCCCTAAACAACAAAAACAGTATGAGAAGGCATATATTGAAGACAAGGCCTACTTGTACTTCGCCAAATTCTTGCACTCCACCTACCTCCTAACCAAGCATATTTTTCAGGACACTTTGGAATGATAAAAAGGAAAATAGCACCGCCCACAAAAAAAATGAGTCAGGAAAGAATATAACAGAATCAAAATTGTGGCTGCGCTCAGAATATCTGTGCAGGTGCGAAGACCCAAATATATTCCAAAAAACAACATTCAATTCAACCTCAAAATAACACCCTAAATCAAATAGCCTACTGACTACGATTAATACTCAAGTATGTACCACTAACAATCACAACATAGAGAAAACCCTTCCGACCAGAGAAGAAATTGAGTACAATAATATTACACGACAAAAAGTGATGCACTCTGTTTTCATTCCTCTGTTCCCTTCGAATAAGAGGAAGAATAAGAGGAAATTCTTCCTTTCATTTTGAAGATTGAGAGAATCAAGTTCTGCCGTGTTTTGATGTTGAGCTTTCCCTTACAAAATACATTCACATGAATATGATACACATAGGAAAAATATATATTACTGGTTCTCGTTGTTTAACTCTTATTTGGTCTTCTGACTAAGAAGTAAAGCGGAACGAAAAACGTCTCTAAGGCCAAACACTCTTACCACCGAATAGGTAAACCTCTCAAGTGAAATCAACAAGATGGTACAACATATACACTCTTGTCACAGAATAGATAAAAGCCTCTAAGGCCAAACACTCTTAATATGCAACATCTGCATAGTCACATATATGCAGATAAAAGGTGCCTAATTTGAAATCAACGTGATGATACAAACAAGGAAGCATTCAGATAAATAAAACCTACCTCAATTTCAGCAGAAGCACGCTCAGGGGTGGGAGAATCTGGAAATTCAACCTCACCTATCTCTATTTTATGTTTCTCATATTCCAAAAGTGCCTGCACAAAATAACCAACAAATCAACCTTAATGGTTTGACAATTGAAAAAATAAAAATTTAGAACCTTGGCAAAAACAAAACCAAGCACATGAATCCCAAAAAATAAAGAAATAAAAAATATGTATCAAGTGTGTTGTAGCAGATAAGCATGAAAGCTTTATAGTATTTATAGTATCTTTGTGTTATAAAGCTGCAGGAGTTAGGACAGTAACTGAAATAAATGAAAGCAAAAGCCATTGTTTCATTGAAAGAGAACTCATAAGTAAGAATGCAGGTGTTACCTTTTCGTAGAAAATTCGAAACGTCCAAGATATGGTGGTACAAGTTCTGACAAGAATCACAAACCACTACTTCAATTTTAAGCACAAAATTACTAAACAAAATATTAACAAATTTAACTACGTATAAAGTGTCTGCTGACTGGAAATGTACTGATATAGTGATATCTAACCAAATGTAATTATAGAGCAATCTAGAAAAAAATGGGTGTCATATCTTACTTAGGTGGATGAAAAGATTCTCCAATTTGCCGCCAAAGCTTGTAAAACGTTACCTGGCAACTCAGAGAAAGAGAGCTCGTAAAACATTTACGTGCACCTAGAAAGCATACATAAAGACATATCACTACATTCCATTTATATTGTCCCCGTACGACTAGAAATCATAATTACGATCTGCTGATGAAATATCCTTACTACCTCAACAATTACGTGCAAAGCATTACTATAGTATCCACCCGATATAGAAAGAGTAAGATGACCCAAAAACTGAATGAGGACAACATAAACTAGACGGAGAAATACTATAGATCCGACATCAAAGTCAACATAAATGTGCAAGAAATCATACCCTATCATATCCACCCAATTTAACCACAGCTCTCCATAACCTAGTACAAAAGAGAGGACGATAATAACAGATGTTAACAAAACCATTCAACACACATAAGGCACCATTTCATAAGCAAAATCCAAGGAAAATGGAAAAAATTGTCAAACCCTAACTCTAAGGAGTGGTATCGTACTTTAGTAAGTTCAGAGGCACCCCATAGAACTTGGGAGGTCTAAAGTCCAGGTATCTCTCCTTGCAAAATGCTTGAAGTTCTTTCATAAACTCAACTTGTTCTTCTTTCGTTCCTGCCTCCTCGTCATCCTCAATTGTCTACAAGTAATCAAATAGCCGTAATTATCCTCCTAAACAAGTAACACAAGAAAAACAAGTAACCAACGTAGCCACCATAAAATTTAACTAACAAGCACCTTTAATCTCTTGCTACCACTCCCGGAACGTCCACCAGGAAGAGACCTAGCCAATAACCTTCCCGAGATACGAGCAGGCGTTGCTTCAACAGAATTCCCACCATTTTGAACTTTATTAACGGATTCTTCTTCAATCATCTTCCCATGAGGATTCACATTCCCATTACCATTAACATTGACATTGCCATTACCATTTTCATTCAAAATATGGCTTCCATGGTTGTAATCATCACCCATGGAAGGCGAGTCGCCTTCATCAAGCTCAGCTTCTTCGTCAGGACCAATACGAACCGTCATTTCAGTGTCACTGTTTACCATTTTAAACCTAACAAAAACCCTAATTTAAATAAAAACATCAAATCTCCGAACCATCAAACCCTAATTTACATCACTATCACACAGCTCAAAAGCACTAAATCTTTCACAATTAACAGCAAAACAAAACTCTTTTTCTTGTTCCACATGTAATTAAAAATACAATTTGGTAACCACAAATAAATCGAGTACGTCTTGTTTAAAACCGTCTTAACTTCACAACCTCGCATCCAAAGAGGCCATCTTAAAACAACATCAAATCAGACTTTAACAATCAAACCTACAAAATTCTAATACATGCAAATCTACTAATTCAAGAAAATGCTTCATAATTAAATTAAATGAATAAAAATTATAAACTTATATTTAAACAGAAAATTGAAAGAGGCAAACAATCTTTTATTACGAGTATTAACAAAGGAGTGTTTTTTTAATATAAAAAGACGGTTTCACAATGTAAGACGGTCTTATACGATAATTATTGGAAACAAATTGGGGAAAAGATTGTAATGTACATATTTACACAATTAAAATAAATAAATTTTGCAAAAAAAAAAAAAAAAAGGATAGAGAGAAGAAAAAGATACCAGGTAGAAAGAGAAGGAAGAGACGGCGAAAAGAAGGGTGAAGGGAGTTTAGCGGGAATTTGGGAGGAGAAATGGAGTGTGTGAGAAAAAACTGTATTTAGTATTTACCCGTTTGTTTACACAATTCGGGTTTATATGGGCCCACTTTTCCGCACTTATATAAGACCGTCCGATAACATAGCCACATAGAACCAGAGGTGGACACTAGAGTGGTCTAGCCTGGGCTACACTAGCATGGCCCGGCTATTGGGCCTCTCCAAAACCCAATCTGAACCCTAGCGTGTTCTCTACCGGGTCGAGCTCGGGTTGTGAATGTTGTAGTCAGTCATGCAAAATTACCAGCCCACACCCCTAACTCGTACCAGCTCGCTTGGCACATCATCCCCTATGTCTAGCCGGGCCAGTTTAAGGCCACCATATCCCCGGCTCGGCCGTAGCACGTGGTGTGGGCTCGGTCTCACTTCCCACCAACCCATAACGGCCCACTGTCCATATTTATATAGGATTGGCCTAAAAAGAAAGTGTAGGTCTCCCTTGTGACGGGTCGGACCTTGCAACGGGTTTTTCCTCTAACAAAATGGGTAGAGGGAACATGTGGGGCACCCCCCATCAGTGGCGGATCTAGGATTTGCAGGTTGGGGGGCACAAATTTTTTTACCAGTATTTTCCGCTTATTGTATTCTCTTTTAAGAGCTCGACCACATTTTTTAATCCATTTAAAATATATATAGACGACCAAAAGCTATTCCTTTTTACACTACTATGTATTGTACACATGAGGGAAAAACAGTATGCGTGGAAAAAAATATTGCAATTTTTCGATGGTGTATTTTTAAAATATCCATCTTCATTGGTATCTCTTGATTAAAATTGCCGACAATTAAATAACATACAACGCAAAGTGATATAGTTTCAAATGTCATTCAAATAACTATTTAATTTCGCAATATTCTTTAGTAAAATTGAAGGGTTGTGGGAGTAGTATAGTTTTAATAGAAAAAATGTCAATCCCGATCAATACTTAATGAGTCATTAAAAATCGTCTATATTTTTTAAGAAAACACAATACAAATTAATGGCTCTTGAAATATACTATAGTAGTTTTAAATTTTTTTATTTACTTATTATGTAGTAGACTTTAAAGTCAAAGTGGTTAAAATATTAAATTTTCATTAATATGACTTTTAGGTTTAAGCCCCTTTGGAACATACCCTAATAGTCATTACATGTACAAAAAAACAAAACAATGGAAATTGTGCTCAGGGGGGGTTCGAACCTGGGTCACCAGTGTAAAATTGTAGTCTCATACCACTAGATCACTAACTATTATCTAAGTACTTATTACACTAATATTTAGATATTCTTATTTTCAAACTATAACGCAAATAGCAAACATCAAATTTTTTTTATTGTTTTTTTCTGAAAATGGGGGTAGCACGTGACCCCCCGGGACCCCACGTAGATCCGCCAATGCCCCCCATGTGCTTCCCCTTTTCCCTTAAATGGGTCATTTGTGAGGGGAAGTGGTACCCGTCGCAAGCTTGCGACGGATACTGCCCGTCACAAACAAGAATTTGTGAAAAAGAAAATAAGTCAAAATTACTTAGTGATTTCATATTGATAACTTGATATTATGTGATTAATTATGAACATATTTAAATGTGAAAGTTATCAATGTTGATGAGGATTTGAATGGATAGAAAATTCATTATTTGGTTAACAAAATAGGAATTGAGGGGGTGTTTGGTTGGCCATCTTGGAATGGATTGGAATGAATTTGCTCCATTCCAATGTTTGGTGGGTGTATTTTGGAATGGAGTTAGAACCCCTAACTCCATTCCAACCCCTTGGAATCTCATACCCATCTTCCCACCTTGGTATCAAACTTCATTCCCCTCTTTTATAATTTTAAGATAACCAAACAATTTTACATGAGAATGGATTTTCAACCCCATAACTCTATGGATTCATATTCCAATCCATTCCATTCCAAGCTCTTGAACCAAACGACCCTGAGAGATTTAGAGGAATGGAGTTAGAGGAAAAGAAAATGAATCCCTGCATTCTCATCCTCCAAGCCAATTTAAAGGAAAAATCTGAATAAAATGGGTCTCCTCCATTCTTTATCCTCTTCCCTTCACTTCTTCCAAAAGGCTTATACCGTGAGCGGTTTTACTATAACCTTAATAAGTATTCCATACCCAAAGGCTTAATGAATGTTTTTATAGATTAAAAACCGTCTTACATGTTTGTAGAATCAAAAGGCTAATACAAATGTGAATAAAGTTGAGACTTTTTTACACTGCTAAGAGCGTGTAAGATGGTTTTAAACATATACTCCGCATATACTAGTGTGTAGCTTATCTTGAGAGGGATCCAACTATGTAAAAATCAAGCGAAACGGCGGCGGAGAGACAATAAAGAATGGTTATTGAATCGAAGTTCAGAGCTTAAAAGGTTTAAAGGAACGTGGTATTGTTTGATTTCTGTAAATAGCTAGAATGGATTTATAAAAATCGCTTGCTCAACTAGCAATTTCACCTATCAATCTATCATCATCTCAATACTAGTATTACACTTTGTTATATAAGAGGCTGCATTCGCCAATTAGAGTAGCGGTTAGTCAATTACCCTAAAAAGGGATAAAACCGAACTAATATTTACCAAAAAAGAAAAAAGAAAAAAATATCGTGAACATATAAGGAGAAATAGTTGAAACGAGCCCTAAACCATCAATTAATTTGATCTTGAGCGCGCAAATAAAACTTCATACAATAATCATAAGCTGCAAATATTCCTCATTTCCTCCCATAAAAAACAATGGAGGATCTAAATGTCTAACTGAACACAATAAAAATGTTTAATCTCAACCTATGCTTAAACCCTAACTTAAAACATCAAGCATTGCAAATCTTCACAATTGAAAGACTAATTAATTACTCTGTAATAATCAAAGAAACATCATCAATAGAATCAATGTGTTTCAATTCTTTCATCCTTTGTTTCTTGTTTTCCTTAGCTTCGCCGTAAAAATAAGAGAGAAAACCCCAAAGAGAAAGAACGAGAGAAACACCTTTCTCGACTTGGAAGTTTTCGTGATAGAAAATAATCGCCATTATTTCTGTGATCGGAAGTGCAAGTGCTATTATAACTCCGGATAGTAACGAGGATCCATAGTGTATAACTCCGGCCGCGCCCAAGTAGAAACATTGCCATATTATCGCGTTACTTATCATTACCACGAAGTACATTGTAGTACCAAGCTTGTAGTCCTGTATTTCTTGTGCATATGTCTGCAATCATACGTTTTATGCATGGTTACCACAAACTTACGTTATAGGACAGGAAAGTGGGACAGAGGATATCCAGTCTCGTGAAATAAGATGACGGAACTATGATAATCCCTAACATTAATTATCAAAATAACATTATAATTAAGGTGTTGTGTTTTAATTTAGAGACCTAAAGTCAAATGGGAAGACAATATTACTTTTTTTTTCAAATGAGCGCATTAGGTACTGTAGTGGGTAACGATCGAAACCTCAACCTCACGATGAGCTAATTAATCAACTCTCGCTCTTTTAAGAAAATGGTACTTTTAATATAGAAAAAAGAAAGTTACCTTATAATCACCACTAGCAAATATCCCAATAGTACACATAAGGGTAGCAGAAAAGGATAAAACCAGCTGAAACTCCATCACCAAAGAGTAATTAATACTCTGCTTAGCCTTCTTGTAAGCGAGTTCGATCAACGGAAGCATAACAGCAAACAATGCAGATGAAGCAAGGGTTAAAAAGAAGCCACTGTAATACTGTAAACTTGTTTCACCGTCTGGTTTATCACTGCTGACATGAAGTGCTAATACAATTGCTCCAAAGGTAAGAAGTGCTACTGCATTTACTGAGTATGCTGTAAATTTTTGACCTACTAATATAAATGCAAATCCTGCAGTAAAAGCTAATTGAGTTGCTAATATTAGTGATGATGTTGAGACTGGTATGTGTTTTACTCCATATGCATAACAGTAATCTCCTGCTCCTGCTACTAGTCCTGTCACCAATATTAGACGAATATTATAATACAATTTTTTTTTACGATTGATGAGACTGTCTTATATAAGAATTGCATGAATCGACTGGTGTAATAGGTTAGCTAGATACTTCTTTTTAGGTTAAATAAGTGTACGGGATTAAAAATAGTATTCGCATTATATATATACCATGTGATGGAAATGCGAGACATCTTTTAAATGAACACACATTTAATTGGTCAATGGTCATAGCAATTACCAGTGGTCTAGAGCAATGACTTAAAATGGCGAGTTGAACAATTCTTAAGCTGCATCAGACAAGTTCGACTTGTTTGGGTCCATATTACTCCTTTCATAAAAAGGAATCCAAACAAATTATTTCGCTTCTGATAACAAGTAACCATGTATTTACGGATATTTATAAGCCTGAACTAAATTAAAAAGAAGCTAGTAAACAATTGTATATAATGTACGGAGTAGTAAAATCAGAGTTGCACATACAATGTTAAACTAACAATACTTTTAGTTAGTCTCAAGTAAAGAAAGATGCATTCGTTTCGTTCATCTATTTACCTATAATTAAAACACGTAACACATATATGGCAAGACATAAAACGTATAAAGAACACGGTCCAACAAAATTGTTAGCATTAAGCTTAAGAGCCGAGCATAGGAGGAAAGATACCAATTAGTGCAGCAAAGAGGGCCGTCATGGGACTAATATAGACGAGCTTCGATGCCCGGTCAACGGCCCGTCGTCGAAAGTAAGCAACAAGAAGAGGGACGATCATAATAGGCCAACCACCGGTTTCTAACCAAGAAGAAAGCCATATACTTTTGCCACCATGCAAATAATATAATCTCATTACTAACGGTCCACAACTTATACCGGTTGCTAATATTGCACAATTTAGTATAAGTAAAAATTTCTTCATGTTTGTACTAGTTTCTCTTGGTTCCATTCCTCTTGTTAATACTTCTCCTTTAATTTTAACCTCTTAAATCTGCAATTTTCATAATTATAGGGTTATTAAGTATTCGGTTTAAAGATAAACATCATGAAAATTTGAAATAATTAAGCACTTTTTCAAATTCAATGTCATATTTATTGTTAAAGTTTCCTTTTAAGTATTATTTTAGGGCACATGTTAGAAAAACCATTAAGTATTAACATGTTTGATTATCGACTTTTCTACAATTTTTGGTATCGAATCAAAAGTCTAGCTACTTTTTGGCACGTTTTTAGTGTAAAAGCGGTATGCATCTAGAAAAACAAAATATATGTCCTAATATGCCCAAGTGGCATTTGTATTTGACTCGTTTTATATCAAACTCTGTATTTAGGAAGACTATTGTTAGATTAAAAGAGTCAAATTGATAACCCGTAATATCTTCTGAAGTAAAGAGGTCTTCGCCTAGTAATTAAGACTCGAAGCACAATATTGCAAGATCGAATTAATAAGTAGAGCATATATAAACAATGATATAGGAGTTTATTTTACATCAAACAGTTACCTAAGAAATAGAAGGCCTTGAGTTGTTTTGCCGTGGTGATGAGTAAAACTCTTCGTTGCGATGCCAGGTTTTGATGTCTGATATTAATCCTTGCTAATGTTTGTTTGATATACACAAGCAAAAAGAGAAATAGCGTTATACAAGGAGATAAATAGCTCCTACTTGGGAATTTTGGATAATTTATACACCTAATTTTTTACCTAATTAGTTTATTTATTTATATACTAGACTAGAATTATTTATCTTTATCCGTAAGAAAAAAATATATATATTTATCTTTAATGACAGTGTTTTAGAGCGTGTAAAAGACATTCATTAAAAAAAGACTAAAACATCACGTTTAAATATCTTTGTTTTGCCATATTAAGATCGGATAAAAAAAGAATTAAAAACTAGAAGTCATACGAATACACGATAAAACGACTCATCAAAAGACGATACTTCTTTTTTATAGTGAAATCATCGTCAGTGTCATTAAGATAATATTATTGTTGTAGAAATTAAGTGATCTGAAGAATATTCCAAATTACACTAAATTAATTAAGTGCGTGTTTTTATAAAGTTTTATAGTACTAATTTTGTGTAAAAAATCATTTCATACAAAAATCAATTTGAAAATAATGGGTTTGGCCTATGCTTGTCTCACTAGGCTTATTAAACATGCTTTTCAAGTAGAGACAAGGGTGACTATGTTGTTGACGGAATTGCAACTCATGTCATGAGTATCACCTCTGATGATAAAAATTGATTAACCAACACAGCTCGGTGATAATTAACATAAGAGCACATTGTCCTTTAATTTACTCGAGATAAATAGCAATTACAAACGTACCTTAAACAGTAATGTGCTTGAGAAATGTAAGCCAAGAAGAAACTTTAATTGCAAGAGTTGAATTAGAGTGGAAATTGGTGTTGGAGAGGATTAGAAAGGGACAAATAATATGATGAAGAATTAATTAAAAATTAGAAATGCTTAAATCGGAATTTATGGGTCCCAAAGTATCCCAACTTCCGCTTATAAATAGTTCATCACGGATAATATATTTAATTACCCTTATGTTAATGTTATTAGAATGGAAAGTTTAGATCTTTGAATTGAAAATGCTATAATTTTAAGATATTTGGGCAATTAATCCTGAAATTTTAACTGTCTAAAATTATTAGGGAGAGGAGGATTATCAAAACAGATTGTGAATTCTGATTAGTAACTCTCACATTACCAATTAGTAGACTACAACTGGTAGTATAGATTTAAAGTTTTATAATAATAAAAAGTTGAGTTTATATGTACAATTTATAATAAAGAAGTTGGGTTTATATGCACAAATAGGATTATACCTCAAGTTGTATAATAACATTGTACAACCAATGTATATCTAATAGAGCTTGTGTATTTATTTGAGTCAACTACTCTTTTGTCTCGATTATTTGTTCAGTTGTTATTCTTTATAGCGATATTTTAATCAAATGATTGGTACGGAAGTTAATATTTAGTACTACGGAGTAGTAAGGTAATTGGACTTTAACTCTTTTGTTGTAAGTGCCATTCGAACTTAAATTATGATAATCATTCTTCGTGATTTTAGCTGGTAAGGTGGCTAATATCTACAGTTGGAACTCTAATTTAGCAAAGTTTAGATCATTTATACAAAGATAATTGAGACCGTTCGAAATTTGGGAATCTGATTTGCAAATGATATGCAGCAGATCAGTTGTCCCCGTTATTCTCTTCATTAAATCCATCAATTCATAAATATAGGTACTATACTACTATATAAACGAGTGATTAGAGTCTACGATCCGGATCTCCAACCATTAAACCAAGACATTTGGCGCTCATCCCGACATAGTCGTAAGACTGCATACAATGCGCGTAACACTAGCTCCATGGAGTGATGGAGTACTTAACAGAGGTCTACATGATCTAGCTTACCTCGAGTTCCCTAATTCACTGCCCTGGGAATGATTTCAATGTTAACGAGTCCGTAGGAAGAGCTTAACAACACTTTAGAGCAATCCCGGATAGAAGCCCAGCCAGATGTAATCCAGAAAAAACTGATAAAATTGAGTCGTCCACGACGACAATACAGGAAACAATTACACTTGCAAATTTGTAATATAATTAAAGACGAACAAATAATGCTAAAGGGCAGTTTTAAACTTTTAAATCACCCAAAATATTGGAATATAGTCTGAAGCCTCAAAAGTTGCCAATATATAAAATAGAACAAAAATTACAAAATATAAATTGCTACTCAAAATCCACACTCCCCCATCAAAATTGTTGGCTTCCTCATCTTTAATGTGTTAGGAATGTACTAGTTGTTCCCATACGGTTTAAATGGCGTAAGAGAATCATAATTACAGTAATGATGCGCCTTTGTGTCAGTGTCCTACCTGAATGACAACTGTGTGAAATATTTCCCTTGGACTGCAGCGAAGCTGGTTTAGTGAAGCACGGCTGAAAATATGCAACATCGTTTGGTTACTCCTATCAGTCAAAAAGATCAACATGAAGAAACAATAATATCGTCATCATAAATCATCATAGCGCCTCAATGGCTCTTGCCTGTGGTAGGGTAAATGAGCCAGACGTGTTCAACTAATCATTGTGTATAAAGCATACAAGTATAGGTTTCCAATGAATACATAATGAGAATTGAGTCATAAATGCATCAACATTCTGCAACATCGCCTTACAGGGAAGGATCGAGAGCTTAGTGAGTCATTTGGCATTAATTTATCATATTCCATAGCACAAGCCCATAAAATAAGGATCAGCATGAGGGCAATACATAAATTAGACGAACAACCATTTACCCAGTTTAGATGGAATCCCCTATTTACTACTGTAAAAGAATAGGCGAAGCTCCAAAAATTCCAGCCTAAACATATTTCCTATAATTAGGCTTAATATTTAAAGCATATACGGAGTACTATAGATATGTTAGGTTATAAATGGGAATAATCTTTTAGATTTAAATATTTATAACATTCAATATTTCACATTTTGCACAATTTTATCTCCAGTCTTTTTATGATAAAGGTTTTTTTGTTTAAAGAATTTTACGATAAAAAATTTATTAACCTTTTATAGTAAGAAGTTGCAGCTAAAAGATACTCCCTCCAATTTTACATGTTCTTCCCTTTTATTTTGGACACAAGGATTAAGGAAATCATTTTGGACCACACAAAACTCACTACCCCACATTCAATTAAATTTGGACCACACAACTACTCACAAATAAGGAAAGAGGGAAGAGGGAAGAAGATGAAAAATTGGAGGGAGTATGTTATTTAGTAAAAATTTATAGAACATTGTTAATTTCTCCATAAAAGAAAAACATTCATTAAAATACTCATTTAATGACTTCTTACGATTTTATTTTTATATCTCAAATCAAAATACAATGATGAAAAGCATGGAAAATAAATGAATTGTCGATTTAAAATCTAACTATAAATAATACAGTAAAAAGTAAAACTCTATGTATACCGTTGCACGGGGTCTATACTAGTTATAACTTATAATGCATTACTTTTAAAAAGTTATTGAGTATACCTCCAATGATCCTCATTAGGATGGCTCTCGGGAGAGTGAAGATAACAACCCAAGTATTAAGCAAAAGGAGGATTTGTCTGTCATAGCCTCAGAGAATGACTTTCGTCGCAAGTAGAAGGATCAACAGGAGTATAGATGCCTCTAGTAATAGTTTGGGACTATTTCCGCTTTCCAAAATCTGCTGCCACCTGAAAGTTAACCAGTACACAGCTGCTGGTGAAGCCTGTTCATTTCCAGCATCTATATCAAAATCAGAAGGGCGTGAAGACTAGAGGCTTCACTTCTGACAAAATTGCAGAGACATGAAAAATTGGTTCACAAACCAGTATCCTTATTTTTAAAAGAAAAATACACCAGGATACTTTTTGGTTTTTCATACAAGAATGTCTCATACAGGACTTAGGATTTCCACTAGAAACATCTAAAATTGGCAGGACAAATGAGACGAATCTGCTAATGGGTCAGTGAGGGAGCAGCTCGTGCATAGAAAGCTCAATGAGCTGATATCTTATTTATCACCACATCATTGCCCCCAAAGTTCCCAGTGACTCTAACTAGGGTCCTGATAAGGATCGAACAAGGGCAAACAGATCTGTATGGCCATAACCATAAACCACCATATGGTTGCAAAGAGACTGTTCCCATTAAAAGGACTCATAGTACGTAAGCAGTTATGAGGAGGGATCCTACAGATGTCCTTGTGCATGAGCACAAGATTCCTATAAATTCCTGTGGGTATAACTGTAATCAACTACGGCAGTTGACATTTATCAGAGTGGCTCAAGTTCCCAAAGTGAGGTCAGGAAACAAACTTCAAAATTCGTTAATTAAAACTCACCAGCTTCCTTCATAAGATGAAATTTCTTCACGATTCATTTCCTCCATCTCAAACTCTTCAAGTATAGCTCTTTGGCGTTCATTTACCTTCCTAAAAGAAAGTAAAAGCAACCCATCAAAATCCAGGACACTTTTCACAATGCGAAGAAATCGACCCTGGGTACTCAAGGTTTGAGGGAAAACTGGAAACACTTACATTGGGAAAGCTACACGGAATATCACATGTTGATCACCACGTTTGATAAAAAGACCAGGTTTAGGCAATCCTGAGACAAGTGTTTTTTTAGTACATGACCACAATAGTTATCTACTTATCTCTTCTACAGTCATTGAGGAGGAAAACAAAACAATACATCAATAGATTTGTAGCGATATAGTATAATAATGGTTACCTCTCCCTCTTAGAACCACAGCCTGCCCTGGCTGTACACCCTTTGGTATCTGAAAATTAAAAACAGTTGGTCAAGAATACTGACTTCACATGTAGGTAAAAATAGGTTGACAAAGTTCATATAATGACATTGCTACTATAGCCGACAAGAGATTAAAGGTAAGAGGATTGATCAGGGAATAGGCAAAAGAACACATTTGCTCCCTTTCAACATTTGATTTGACGGATACAGCTAGAAAGTTGTGGTCAAGTATAGATAGAATAAGACAGGAGCGCACAAAATTTAATAAATACTCCGTATGTAATAATTGAGTACACAGGCTTGAGATGTCTGAAACAACATTTCTACAGGCAGCTCCAAATTGTCCGAATGTAGTTCATGTACAAAGGTCATTAAAAAATTTACCGTGTTTGAACATGATGGAACTCTGGTTGTACAAAACAATGCTTTTTGAGAGTTCAAAGCTAACACAAACACAATAAGATACATTTAATTCAGGTCCTGGAAACAAGGACCCATACCTGATGTTTGGTGAATAGAAAAAATTATCTACATATGGCAAAGAATCTAGTCTAGAGGACAAGGTCGAGGGGTCAGTTGTACACAATATTAGCCCTCTAAAAAAATCGGAGAACTTCTTTCCTGAATAACAAAATTAGCTGAGTGCACTTATATACTACTATACACACAGCAAAATATTACTACAAGTTCAAGTGTCGGGTCTTATAGGGAAAGAACAAATGCCAAAGCTAAGAGAGAAAGAAAAGGAAGCAGATAGAGAATTTCATACATCCAATGAAATCTTTCCTGATAGAGTTGGCACCTCGACCTTGCCACCAAGCATAGCCTACGAGAGTTGAACAAAAAGAAAATATCAGTTTCAAGGTTTATGGCATGGAAAGACCACTTTATAAAGCATAGCCTACAAGAGTTGAACAAAAAGAAAATCTCAGTTTCAAGGTTTATGGCATGGAAAGACCACTTTATAAATTTAAAAAGTCATATAAGAAAGGAACTAATTGATAGCACAAAAGATGATTGATTTATTATATAAAAGTCATACAGTGTCTACAAAAGACATCGAAACACAAATATATGATGAATATTTTCTACCTGGGTAAGGCTTATGTTAGCATCCACGAGAACATCTGCACCACTTCTGCTAAATATAGAATCATCAGCAACCTACATATCAGAAAGGATTACAAAAGCAAAAAACTATTGCAGACATCGGGATGGTTAATTAATTTTATCTCACTGTTTGTTTATCCTAATTGGAAAGTTGGAAAGTTAAAGCAAACTCCCTCCTCTCTCAGCTCCCTCCTCCTTGGCTATCTTTCTCAACTTTTATCTCACTGTTTGTTTATCCTAATCGGTTCATGTTCTTTATCTGCCAATCTTTAACCTGCTGTGTTCTTTCCTACCATCCATTTTTTTACATCCAGATAAGCTAGGGCCTCCATCCGGCTCCCTCTCAGACATTGGAATGGTTAATTAATTTACCATACACCATAACAAGTATATTCATGTATCTTCATTGATCAGCAAAAAAGGGAACTTTTCTTACTTCATGCTAATCGAACACTTTTTTTATTAAAAGATAAGCTGCTAAAGAAAGACACACCTTTAACCGGATGTACAAATTGCCAGGTTGTGCTCCAAGGCCCCCGGAATTACCAGCTTTAGGGACAGTGATTGTGTCACCAGAATCCACACCTAGTCGGTCAAGGCCAGCAACAGAAGGCATTGAGTGGAAAACCAGAACCTCAATAACTTGGCAAATCAAGAACAACATACTCTACTAACCAGGAGGTATTGTAACTGTAATTTCCTTAGAGCCTTCTAGCACGCCGGCTGCTTTGCAAACCCTGCATGTTTCCTGGAACATAGGCTTACATGTCAATTACGACAACTGTACCTTGTGCCTTATAATATTAGGAGTTGGAGCAATCGAGATTTTTATTACTCACGGTAATAATTCTCCCTGATCCTTTACAATCATGGCAGGTGGATGAAAACGGAGGAATTGTAACCTGTCAATGGTGTAACTTATATCATAACAAGCTCTCATATGAAGTAACAAAATAAACTTTAGGAATTTAGTAACAATCCAGCATAAGTAAAAAGACGCCGAGTACAACATTACCTTAGTGCCTTAGAGCAAACTATGAAGAAATCCAAAAATAAAGGTATAGCTAATACACAAGATGCTTCTAGACTTACCCTTCCAATCCCTCCACAAGTTGGACAGATTCTAGTTTTTGCATCCATTGGGTGCCCATGGCCATCTAAAAGCACAATCCAAATCGATAAGGCAAAATTTAAAACAGGCCAAATGAGGAAAAAAAACAGAATGCTGTAGAAAATCTCAGCATAAAAATACTACAACAAACATTTAAAATTAATTATGTCAATATGCAGCACCATTTGCAGCCTACAGCACTTATGTAACCTAAGTTCACTTTTTACACTCCCGCTGATCTGCAATTTGGTAAGATCATGCATGACTCATATAATAACCACGTCAAACAGCACAATAAAGCTTCATAAGCCTCCATGGCCAAGTAAAGATTTGATCAGCAACGCAACAAAAGAACAGAGTAAAACCATACTACAACCAGAATTCTAGTAACTTTTTAGTTTTTACTATGGAGCTAACATCAACAATATCCTAAGCTCCCATCTACCATGTTTAAGCAAGAATTCTTGGCTATATTTTCTTTTTATCAACAAAGGAGAGCTTATTCTTCCATGGCTAAAAATCGGTGAAAATGAAGCAACAGTAAGCAATGTCAACTCACGACACGAGCTACAGGGGACGTAAGCATCAAAAGAGAGACGCTTTGTGCAGCCTTCTGCAGCTTCAAGAAATGAAAGTGACAATTCCGCCTGAAAATGTAAAGGCAAAATTAAATCGAAATACCAGGACAGACTTTAATACAGTAGTATTAAGAAAAACTGTTCTTTTTGCAGACGAAGTGAGACCATAAGATGAGCTGTAGACCTGAACATCAGCTGCAAAGGTTTCCACTTCATCTTCAAATATCTGAAAAAAAGGAAAATCAGCCATACTGTCAGCTGACAAATTAAGGTACCAAAGAACAATAAATAGTACATCAATTAGTCAGAAGGCAACTTCAACGAAATATAATCACTCAGAGTATAACGCTCCATAGATTGAGCGCTAATGGAACCATCACAACAAACTGGGGAAAGCGGATAGAAATTTAGGCAATACCTCAGAAAAGATTTTATGGAATGATGAGGAGAAATGAGTTTTGTAAGCACGTGTAAATGCCTCAGCGTCAGCAAAACCATGTACATCCTCTGTACTCCTGCCTCCAAAATCATGCCTTGAACCCATGTCTAGGCTCTAGGGGGAAGCAAGAACAAGAAAAATTGGACATATGAATCGTCAGCAACTCTCGTGGAAAATAAATACTCATGTCACAAGCTTTACATAAAAAGAGACGAAATGGTGGACTCAGATCTAGAATATATAATACTCCCTAAAATTACTAGAATTGTTATAATAAAGTAAAAATCATAAACTGTATAGATAAAGCAAACGGCATCACAATAGTCGAGGCTTACCATGTCATACTGTGATCGTTTTTCAGAATCTTGTAGCGTCTGAAAACAGAATCATGAAGAAAATAGAAAGTCAGCCTAAGTAATTCCATTTAAATTGCTAAATACTTCTCAGCTAAAAAACAGACCTCATAAGCATCTCTTATCTCTTGAAATTTCCTCTTTGCGGAAGGATTATTTTTATTCGTGTCTGGATGGTATTTCTTTGCCAGCTGCAAATTTTACAAAATAAGAAATGAAAGAAATAAACAGTTGAAGAAAAATAAACTTAAGAAACTGGAAATATGCCTAAAAAGCTGTAGAATGATAATGGTGTGATTATCTATCATTCAGAATAAAAAGAAAAACATCATAGTATTCAAGTGTAGCTCCGTTCCTACCATATTTCGACACTGTTTAGTACACAGTCTTTCTGTTAGCTGCATTCCTAACTTCCTATCATCAGAAAGCACGCGACTGTACAACCATGGCTGTGTGAATAACTTTATCCGTACTAATCTAGATGCCTCGATTCACTTACGTAGCTAGATAAGTAGCCAAATACTACTTATCGATGCTTGCTCAAACTCCATGGAAGAAGTGGCTAAAGTGCACAATATGCTATTGTTGGTTTACTTGATTGGATTGGTGAACACGTCAATGTCCTATCTACCTACAGTTCCGATCTCGTTTAGAGATGACTCATTTCACAGACTTTATAACATGATCAAGTTACAACAAATATCCTATAACTTATGTTCCAAGCAAAATTAACAAGCTGCTAGCTCGTATAATAAATAGCCTATGCCAGCAGCCATTAACTCGCACATAAAATCATCCGTAACATCTGATGTACTACAACAGATAATGTAGTTTTCGAGCTTTGTAGTAAAGTTTCTTAGTTCGTTCATTTAAACATTAAGCTCAAAAATTTACAATTTAACTCAAAAACATCATAATACGCATAAACTTTACATTTAAACATTTAAAATGTAACATAAATTTTAAAAAATCGGAAAAAATACGCATAAACTCGAATTCATAATAGGTATGAGGTAGTACAAAATTCTTTAGAAAGAGGCCTTTAACTTGTCATTACACGATAATCACCTGATGAAAAGATTTTCTAATTTCCTCGCGACCTGCATCCCTAGAAACTCCCAAAATGTCGTAGTAATTCCGCTCACTGGCGAATAACGGCCCTGAATAAGCGTACACAGCCTAAATAATCAATTCAGAATCAATCAATCAATCATACACCGTACTAACTAAAACTCAAACCTGTGGCGTGAAAATTGCGCCGAAGTAGCGAAACTCGGAACACAGCTTCATCAATCGGTTTTGCAGTAATTCCAGCTATGTATCTATAATTATACAACCCTAGAATGCATTACAGAAACCTAATTAACATTTCGTCAACTAAAAAATACGAAAATTCATCAAACTTCACCGGAATTTAAATAATAATGAGAACATACTTGTAGCATGAATTAATGAATGTCGACCTCCATGAATATAATTGAAATTAGACTGTTGCGACTACATAATTAATCAAATAATATACTGAAATTAGTATCAAAACATTAACATTAACATTAACATTAACATTAAAATTAAAAAAATAAACCGAATTAAACGTTGTAATCGCCGACTTACGGAGAAATTGCGAGAAATAAACTTTGAAGCGGTTCCAATAAACTTGAATCTCCTCATAATTGATTAGCGAGAATAAATTAATCGTATGAAACTGCTGAAAATGAAAAATCAACAAGAATGTTTAATTTCTGGGGAAGTGTGTGAAGAAATGTGGGTTGAAAATGGTGTACTATTGAGAAAATCACTAGGATGCATAATATTATCAATATTATTAATGATGATTTGAGAAATTCTGGAGTGTTGTTTTGCTGGAGAAGCTTGAGAATCAAGAAATCAGCGAAAATGGGACTTCGTTTTGAGTTCTGTGTGTTGGTTGTGTTCGTCTGTTTCTCTACAGTCCGGGTTTGGTTAATTTGCTTAGGGTTGGTGTAAGGTTTTCTGTTTTTCTCTCTAGTGAGGCCTAAAGACTAGAGAGTAGAGAGTAGAGAGTAGAGAGTAGAGGTGTCGATCATTGACCCAATCCAAAAACACGACACAAACTTATACGAAGTACAAAATTAGCGAGTTACGGTTAAAACATTACAATCATTTATGTAACCACAAAAATCATGTGAATTAGGTTATGGTTGAGATTCTTGAGAGGACATGAACCCAAACATGAGTAATTCATTTATTTAAATTAGTCATAGTTTTAGTTGGCTAACTTGATACTCTAACTAACCTACTCATTAAAAAGGTTAAACGGGTTAAGTGAGATGAAAACGAATTGCTTAAAGGATCAATGGGTTAGCCATGTGGGGTTGGGTTGATTGAATGGGTCGGGTTAGGGTTGAGAAAGTGATGGTTCATCTACAGAGATACAAGCACAATACGATCCGACTTGTTTGCCATATCGTCTCCCAACGTTGAACCGATTTCACAATAAGATTTATTTTAGGTCTAAAATTTGAATCTTATACTAAGACAGTACTGTTTTGTAAAATCAATTTATAGATTGTTAATTTAATACGTAAAATGTACAATCATTATATATAAGGCGTATGAACTCATATTCCCCAAGGCATCCCTAAATTGGTTTTGTTTAACACCATCTAAGTTAACCTCTCCCACTTCTTCTTTTATTTTTACCTTTTTTAGACTGATTAAGACTTAGACTTTGGAACGGTCTTAACAAATACCTCGTGAGTCGTGACTATAACTAGATTGAACTAAAACGCGGACACTAAGCTTCTTAAGATGTCAATCTTCGTCATAAGATAAAAACGAGTCAAATCTACTTTCAATTGGATAAATAAGACAAGCGTTTTGTCTCCTACTTCGATCCATCACAAAAACTTTGGATAGACCGTATCTCACAAAGTTATTGAAAGACCACTATATACCACTTATATCGTACCACTTTATGCATTTTTTCGTACCTATATTGTTAGAGAAAAAAGATTATACATCGGAGGTATTATCTCAGAGTAGTATGATTTTGAGTTTTTGTGCATATTTTTCGAGCTTTTTAAAGTTTATAAATTAAATTTTATATCTTATATATGATGTTTTTTGAGTTTTATTGTAATTTTTTTGAGCTTCATATTCAAATTAATAAACTCAAAAACTTTATAGTAAAACTATACTATACTCAAAAACTTTATTGTAAAACTCAAAAACTATATTGTATGTGGTAGTACATCAGAGGTACAATCCACTTACTGATATTGTTATGGATCGTGACTCAAAATATGTCTTTTATTTGGTACATGTTTTCATAATAATCGTACATATTTTATCATATATTGTAACAATTTTTATAAGCACCTCATTTTATAAATACGTACTTATTATATTACTTTTTGTACTATTCTTCCATTAATTTATAACTAGTATAGACCCCGTGCAATGCACGGTATATTATAGGTTACTTTCCAATGTATTTTACTTATTATAATTTTTAATAACTTTTAAATGTAAAAAAATTAATTTTTTAGATTCTTATCCATAATTATATTTTGATTTGAGAAAAATAATTGAAAATACAAGACTAATCAAACACCTAATAATATCATTTTGATATTTTAATGAAAATATATATATACTTTTTTGGAGTATAGTTTATTTAATGAAAATTTTAATTTATTGAAAATATTACTCGTATATCTTAATGAGATATTTCTTTATTATATTTCCTTATTTAGTGGGTACATTTTGGAGGGAAAATTATTGGATAAACTTTTTTTTTTAGTATAATAAACATTGTTCTTTCAATAAATTTATTGAGAGACCATATCTCATTCTTTCAGGAGACATACCACTAATCCATTATATACCCGACCCGTTTTAACATGTTTTTTTCCCCTCTATACTCGTATTACCGTCCTTAATTCGGAATCCCCAAAGTAAATCTAATTATCTATATAGTTTTCCTTTCAAAAATAAAAACGTTGTTATAAATAAACGTATATAAATAGCTCACATGACACCGACCAAGAATGCGACATAATTGACAGTTTACCACTTTACCCCCACCATTTAATCTCGGCTTTCCCCAAACTTTTCTTCTTCTTTCCACATTCACAACAAATCTAGATTTCTCTTTCTTTTCATTTCTCCGTTAAATTCACGCTATCTCTAATTAATCTTAATTATTCTCCTCAAAAACCCTAATTTCATCCCCCTTTTCTCAATTATTTGATTCACAGGTTTGTTCTTTATAATCATTTACTGTTAAAAAAAAAGAAATTACTTTTAGCATTAGGGTTTGATTAATTTTTCTGGGTTTGTTTGTTATTTTGATTTGATTGCAGTGTTCAATGAATCTTGTGTAAGATGAATAGTAATAATAAGAAGAAAAGAAAAGGGAGTGGAACAAATGATGATTATAAGAATTTAACGAAGAATCCATTTAATAATCTTAAATTTGATGATAAGGGTTCAGTAATTAGGTCACATTTATCATTAGAAGATTGTGTTAGGTTAAAGAAGAAGTGTAAAGAGGATGTTGGTAGTAATGATTTTGATGGAAATTCATCTTGTGCTACTAGTAGAATTGTTGGGGTTACTACTGTACCCCCTTGTGGTGGTTTAGGTTTGTCGTCGGTCGAACCGAGTCGAGGATTGAAGCGAAAGATTGGGTGTATTGATGTTGCTACGCAAATCGGTAGTCGAGAGAATAAGCTTGAGGATGATTATTTTAAGATTAAGACTATTGGGAAAGGGAGATTTGGTAGTGTTTGGTTGTGTAGGTGTAAGGCTAGTGGAATGGAGTATGCTTGTAAGACGCTTCGTAAAGGGGAGGAGACGGTTCATAGGGAGGTCGAGATAATGCAGCATTTGTCGGGGCATCCGGGTGTTGTGATGTTGAATGCTGTTTATGAGGATGATGAGGAGTTTCATCTTGTTATGGAGTTGTGTTCTGGTGGAAGGTTGGTTGATGAGATGACTAAGGAAGGGAGGTATTCGGAGCAACGAGCTGCGAATGTGATGAAGGAGCTTATGCTTGTTGTTAAGTATTGTCATGAGATGGGAGTTGTGCATAGAGATATAAAGCCGGAGAATATTTTGCTTACGAGTTCTGGGAAGATGAAGCTTGCTGATTTCGGATTAGCTGTCAGGGTTTCTGGTGGTGTGTTTCCAAAACTTGCTCTCTTATGTTGAAGTTAATTATATTTTATTATTATTAGTTGCTGATTGTGCTGTTTTTCTGCATTATGGCCTACTGATCACTTGTTGTTATGCCGTGTTGCTGACTAGGAAAATAACAGCTTCCATTCGGTTATTGTTGTCCCTGATTCCGATAGCAGTTGTGTAATCAATGTCATTACACCCGACCTAAGAATGTTTGTATGTGGCTAGGTAGGGCTTGTGAATACTTGTCGTTTCGAATCTGAATTTTCTGAGTAGTACATACCACGCTGCTGTCTAGTCCAATAATTGCTAGCCATTAGGTTTGGAGTATGATGAGATAAACCAAAATGGCATAATAAACGGGCTGCACTAGTCATTCGGAGCAACCCTGACGCAATGTCATCATGGGTCCTTTAGCTTAATAAGCTGGCTGCACTAGTCATTGGGTGCAACCCTGACGCAATGTCATCATGGGTCCTTCGGAACATCTATCTGCATGGTTTGTCATAGGCCATAGGGATAAGGTTGCTTACAATCTTACATCCAATTCCCTATCTCATCATTTGCAGGAACGCCTCTGAGGGATTTGGTGTGATTTTGATGGTGTAGTACATATTACGCGTTTACAGTGGACATCTGATGTGTAGTTTACAGTCTGATTGAACAGGTTTTAAATGTTCATATATTGAATGTCAATTGCGAGTTTAAAAATCTCGTCTCTTGTTCGAATTTTTATGCTTGCTAGAGCCTCATTGTAGAGTTGGTGTCTTGGAGTATAACCCCTACCATTTCCTTAATAATTGTGCCTAAAACAAAGGTAAACAAATGACCGGGACGGAGAGAGTAACTAATAACCTAGTTAAAGCTATCATCTGATAACATGTAAAGCCTGCAGCGTTGAGGCTTCCATTATGTTGCGTTGGTTGAGGCTTTGCATTATCTTGCCTTTTGTGTTACTCATGTGATTGATATCTTAGTTCTATGCTCTGGCTCATATATATACCTATCACAGGACAAAGCTTGATGGGAATAGCTGGAAGTCCAGCCTATGTCGCACCTGAAATATTGTCAGGCTCTTACAATGAAAAAGTGGATATATGGAGTGCCGGAATCCTCTTTCACGCCCTCTTGACTGGTGGCCTTCCATTTAGAGGGGAGTCTTTAGAAGCAGTTTTTGAGGCAATCAAAAGTACCAAACTGGACTTCCATTCCGGCATATGGCAATCAGTGTCAAAACCTGCTCGGGATCTAATTGGGAAAATCTTGACTAGGGACGTTTCATCAAGATTTTCAGCAGATGAAGTTCTTGGTAAGTTTAACGTTCAAAGAATTTTTGTAGTCTTGGTCTCTTCTTTCATTATCTTGTGTCTGCTCTATTCTTTTTGTTGACTCTTGTCTCTGCATTCTAAATGTGTACCTCCTTTCCAACTCCATAACTCTAATAATATCTGCAGACATTTACATTGTTTTCCATTTCAAGTAGAGCCATAAATTATCCATTTTCTAGTTCTGCATTATGATACTCCGTAGAATAAAACAAAATAGAATTGGTTAGGCTTATTCGTAGTTCTGCATTGTTTGGATGCAACTCTTGATGTAACTTTCGTATTGAGTCTTTTGAGACATCATCTTTGTGTTAGAGGGTGAGGTTGTGTATCCTGCCGTTGGGCGACCCCTTAATGCACTGGGTAATGATAGAAAAATGTCGTAGACATTGGTTGAGGGACTTCAAATTAAGCGCGTTATTCCTTGACTGAGTTATTTACAATTCCACTCTTTTTTTCCCCAGGGCATCCATTCATCATGTTCTACACGGAACGAATACTGAAATCTCTTTCCATCAAGTCAAAGACAGGAATAGCATTAGAGGCACTCTCTCACAAACTAGTTAGCACCTCACTGCCAGGGTCCGATAAACGTCCATCCAAGTCGAATTCATTAAGCGAATCTTCGAGTTTGGTCATGACATCCAAACAGCGGGAACCCAATCCCGTAGATGGTGAAAAGCAGGAAGACTGTTGTCTAATGGATGCACTAACAGTAGCAATTGCACAAGTTAGGATTTCAGAGCCAAAAAGGAGTAGACTCTGCTTGTCTAACTCAATTCAACAACCGTATTCAACCAACAGCGTCTGTGAAGCATTCTAATTCTCACTATGGTTAACCTAATTTGACTAGATTTCTTACAGCACTTGTATAAATTGCAGTAGTTTAATAGTTTGACAATGTAATGTTATGTTACTGATTAGATAGCATTGTTCCTGAATCCTGACTGCCAATAAATAGAAGTAACGAGCTTAATCATGCCGTCATGATGTACATAACACGTTGTAATCTCTTATAAAAGAGGTTGCTATAGTGTGTGCGATTATTCATTTTATTGTATTGGTTTTAATGGTTACATTTATGAGATTTCGCCAATTTAAGTCGTGTTTTTTTTATTGTATATTAAAAAAAATTATTTCGTCAAAATCTATGTTGCCAGTTTACCTTCTATACTGTTCTCTCTTTTCCTTTGGGGATCTCTTCTGTTCATCTTTCGTCTGTCACATCCTCTGTTTGATGGTTTCCAACCATTTTATGAAAAAATCTTAAAATGTACTTTCATAACATTTTTTAATAAAAAGTTACCACTAGTTTATAAAGCGACAAATTTAGTCGTAACTTTTTATCATTAAATATTCATCTTTTTATTGTATAAAATAGTGATATTTTTCTAGTTTTGAGCCGTCTGAAAGAAGAATTTGTGTCGCTCTTTCGGTCTTTCTATGGGTGATTCAAGTGTATTTAAGCTCTTCTTGTGTCGTCCATTCGCTTACCTGGTGACTTTTTTTTATACTTGGTGAAAAACATTTTTTAATCAAAGGGAAAACAAATGATTGGGATCGCACAGTATCCAACTCGAAATTTTTCGGTCATTGATGGACTTGTTTAGTACTCCCAAGTCCCACCCATCCAATAAACTTGCTAGAAATACCTATAAACAAGATTGAAATTAATAAAAAGAATTTCCGAGTAAATCTGATAACAATAATATTATCAAGAGGTTTCCATCTCCTGGACAGTTTGTATTACTCTTTATACTGATGGAAACTGTGAGTCTGACATTATGTGGTAATCAAGACAGTAAAACCAACTTTTCATCCACTGGGGAAAGATCTACAACATAGTTAACTTCAGTCACATGAACACAACACTTTCATGACAAATCGCGCACACAAAATATTCACAGTTGTTCAGTGCCTTGAAAATTTGGCCCAAAGATAAACCAGGAAGCAACAAAAGAGCGCGAAAAGGACAACATGCATTATGTGGCTCGAGCCATTACGGACCATGCTTCGGTTTAATCTCCTCATGTTGTTCTTCAAACTAGCTTGAGCTTTGATCATAGTCATTTGCTGCATCACACAACCAAATGAGGATACATCAGAAATTCAGCACACACATGATGTCATGATAATTATATCACACATAATCCTACAAGATGGATTGAACTTGATTATTACAAGGACTCGAGTTATCACCGATTCCAGTTTTTGACAACACATAATTTTACTGCTCAGACCCATTCCCTACCCAACGTATCCCCGAGCAGTATAACCCAAACATGACCTGATCTGAACTTTAAAATGACCTGACTAATAGCACAATTAAAACATACCAAATATTGAAGTGAACTGACTCTTATCCGAATACAACCATGAATATCCCGGCCCGTGCCCAAATCAAATGACATTTGCCAAAGGCTAGAGTTTTGTAAGGGTACCAAACAAATTAAAAGTGCTAGCTTAGGAGAAAATTTATCCATTTAATTAATACCCACTGTATTTCTTCGTCTTCTTCCCATTTCTCAAAATTCCCCTCACATCTTTTGAAGAAGTATTTTTAAAAATGGGAAAACACTGATCGGAGGTTGGTAAAAGCTATCTTTGAAACTAAGGGAAGAGGCGAAAATAAGACATTAGAATTTAATCCGAATCAATCAGAAGTACAGTGTTTGTGTCTTACCAGCTCATTCATGAATTCATTCTGAAATTTTGCTTCCCCGTGTATCTCTTGCGCCACCTACATCATGTTTGTAAACAGTAAATCATCAAAAAGTGCATATTAAAACAGACAACACAAAGAAGGTATTGTTTAAAATTGAGGAAGCGTAATTTCACTTTTGGCGGGGCTAATTAGTTGACTAGATCGCGAGTTTGAGACATTCATATCCTTCAAGTAGGGTTGAAACCCTGTGGCTTTCATTTTATCTCTATTAAGAAAAGATGAAATATGTCGGTCATACACGAGATAATCATCTTAGTTTTCTTAGTTTCCTACCCTTGTGTGAAAATATGAGTGATCTGATATTGTTTTAGGGAAGTAAACTGATTAGCCGGATAGCTCCCCTTGACGATGATAGTCGTGGTTTAAAAGGTCCAAAAGTAGCGAAACCAGTATTTGAATTTAGGAAGGGAGGGAATATGACCGGAGGAGGGAAGAGGAGGGATAAGTCAATAACTAGGAATACAAAAGAGTCGGCTAACTCGAGTAAGCCCTCATTGAGCCACTGTTGTCCAAATATATCCCACAAAATCCACCAGCCTTACAGATTTCCCAATTGATGCACAGATCTTACAGAAATTATGACCAATGCAACATAGGACATGCCACATACTCTCTAACATTAAACACAAAGCATCTCTACTTCTCTAACATTCCACATTTCCAGCCCGACTATTCATAGGCTTGCATTTACCTCACTGTCCAGTCAATAATCGCCAAAAGTCCTCTAGTTTACATGACAACACAGCATTTCTCACTGAAACGGAATAACAAAAACATTTTCCCAATGTGCTGGTGGTGGGCGGTGGAGAAGGGTAGATGGTGGCTACACGGGCTGTCGCCCCATTTCCCCAATGCAACAAAAGACCAACTTCTTTGTTGGAATTTCCGATTCTGGTTTTTCCCAAGTTACTATCTTGCATTACTACTTCCACTCCAAACTTCAAATCCTAACTCTACCACTACGGCACTACTAGACGAAACCTTTAAATAACCGAGGCATCACAGACTTACAGCGATGCTAATGTTTTACAATCATAATTCAGTCAAAACACACAACACAACAAAGAACACAAGAGATTAACCAGACAAAACCAAAAGAAAGAAAGAGAATTACATATTTGAGCTGACGAACTTGCGACCGAAGGCCAGTAATCTCGTTATCTAAATCGCCATGCATCGGATCAATCCTCAACTGTATCTCATCCGACGAACCCACCTGTCTTGTACTCAACCCATCACTGCAAACCTCACAAAATTCAAATTCAGACTCAACATACAACAAAATATCATCCCAACACACTAATTTCATGCTAATTCTTTTATGAGACGGTCTTACAATAAACTTATTATCGTACTAATTTTTACAGTATATATCCTAAATCTTTCTCATTTCTTTTCGTTATTTGATTCTATTACGTTACTCCGTATATATAATGTCTCACGTTATCTTAATTTGACAATTATGTTAATAATAGTAAGAGAAATTGAGGAATTAATCATATAATCAATTGATTAATCGTAAATATGTGATCATACCTTGATCTGTAGGAGGTAGTACCACCTCGAGCAGCCATGATTGAACAAAAATCACACAAATTATAGAGAATCAAGTAATTGTTAGGGTTTACGATCGAACAATCAATTGAAACCCTAATTAATAGATAAAAGCAAGATTATTACGTAATTGGAGAAATTGTTTGTCGATTATTGAAATGGAGACGTATAATTGTGTAGAGATTTGAAGAATGAGATTAAATTAGCAGAAATTTGTGGATATAATTGGGGATTTTATTTCGATCTTGAAATAAATCGAATTTCCTTTTTGGAAGATGGAGTAAATAGATTTAAGTTGAATTTTATTTACGTGGCTTTTTCTTATTGGATATCATGCGTGTAATTACGTTTCCGGTTGACGCTTTCTTTTTGGGTTGAGGTGTTGGCCAATGGCCATGGCATTTATTTGACCCGCTTTTACCGTCTTAAATAAGAATATCGCTTCCTACCTCAATCCATCTTAGACTATTAATCTTTGTTGCTTGCTTTTAATTACTCCCTCCCATCCAGACCAAAGGTAACATTGTGATTTTTGCACTATTTATGGGTGCGGAGAATCTTTAGTATTATTCGTAATATATAAGAAAAAATATAGTCATGCTAGATCTTGTTTGATTAATAATCATGAATGCTACAAGAATATCAAATTATTATAATTTTTAATAATGTGTAACTAAAGATATTCACGTTCCAAAACGCGTCTCGACAAGTGTGAAAAGCCCAATGTTACCTTTGGTGTGTATGGGAGGGAATATTATATTGCTTATATTTATTGTCTTTGAGCGTCGGTTGTGATAACCGTGTGTACTGTAAGGTTTTGACATACACCGTCGCGATACCCGAGAAATAACGTGCTAGTGCACGATCCTTTACTAGCACGATACATTATGTTGCTTGCATTGGTGTAGGCAACCACACTATGACAAAATTATTAGACTCGGCCTCATACGATGTGTACCTTATTACCACATTTCACTTTAATTCCCTCTCTGTTTGTCCGGACTACTCTTTATTTAAGTTGTATGCAAATATAATTATTCGGACACTTTATCCTTCATAGTTATGAATCATTGAAGTTGTAAGAATTTGTAATTTATAATTTGGACAACTTTCATTCATAATAATAAGAAGTATCCTCTCTGCTGACAGTAGGTCAACTCGTTTAACTCATTCTCCCTTTGTTATATTTTTGGGGGAAAAACTTAGATTTACATACTAGCTAGTTAATCCAAGTACTTTTCATTATTATTCATGATGTTTAAGCTGGTTCATGTTTATGTGAAAATATTTCTATCCAATTAAATAGAAAGCTCATCTTAGCGAGTACGAACATTATCCGTCACAAGTTGAAAATGGATAATGTCTTTCTCATAATATGCAAGTGTGAGGGCAACTGAAGGCGCCACTTGCCCTCCCTGCTTACATATTATTAGGGGGAAACTATTCGAATTTAGCTTGTAATGGAAGTGTCATCTTCAATGAGAATTTGTGTTAAATAGATACATTTTGCTACGTCACCTTTCTTAAGCAGACGGCCAATCCGCGTCTTTTCCTTGGTAAGGAGAAATTTTACCAACATGTTGTGAAAGGTCACTATCCGTTTTTAATTTACGATAGATAGTATCCGTCTTCAGTGAGACAGTGCCGAATGAATCAAAATGAAGTGAACTAGACTTGTTGGAAAGAGAGATACTCTTTGAAAGAACAAAGACCATACGTTGAAAGCCAGATATTGCATAACTTGCGCAACCTGCTCCCATTAACTGTGTTTAATTGGAAAATGTAAACTACCACCTGTCAATTGGTTCATCTATAACAAAATTCATGCCCCAAATAACCTACATGCAATCGTTCATGCTACTTCAATCATTACCCTCGTGATGAACGAGGGAAGTAATGGAGCAAATACGAGAACTACGAGCCTAATATCAAACGGTTTACATTACCCTAATATCAGTGACGGAGTCAGGATTTAAAGTTAGCGGGCTGGACAAACTAATAATAGCATCTAGCAAATTTTGAAGAAGTTCAAACTCTCAACCAAAAACTTCGAATTTTTTATACTCTGACACAGGGGCGAGCGACCCTACTAGCTCTTTCCTAACTCCGCCACTGCTTCTGGTCCATCAAAACTGAATCCTAGCCAACTTACGGTCAAACCTTAACCAACCCAACCCACTTCTCCCCCAAGCCGATTCAAGATTTTCATAGGACGGAGTCAAAGGAAAATTGACAACCTCGACGGCTCGACTATTACCCCCTTCATTTTCATGTACGATCCAGACAACACTAGCAAGGAAGGTGAGAAAATTATGGACCAATTAATTCCACAAATATTAAACTCCCAACTACACGTTTACACCAAACCTTCCAAAACAAAAATTAAAAATCACGTCTACAGTACCAACCAACAGTAACACACATACATGTATACGACTATGTGACCCCTTTTAAGTTGACTTGAACCTTCTCATTTTTACAAATTTCAACAAACGCCATTACAAATATTTATCATCAAACCCATCATTTATTCTAACATCACTATATTACTCTACAAAAAAACCCAAGATATATATTAGAATCGAGATTCGGGTAGTTAGTTAACCAATAATGGCAGCTGATTCGGGTCGTAAACCGCGGTTATTATGTCTTCACGGGTTTCGAACAAGTGGTGAGGTCATGAAGAAACAGATCCATAAATGGCCCGAATCCGTATTAAGTAGACTTGATCTTGTTTATCTTGATGGGCCTTCTCCGGCCCAAGGAAAGTCCAATGTTGAAGGCATCTTTGATCCTCCTTATTATGAGTGGTTTCAAACTAACCAAGTATGCTTTTTTTTCTTTTCTACGAGTATTTTTTATAATTTCTTTATGCTTAAGTTTTGTGTGAGAAATGCTATCGACCTTCTCCGAGGGCAACCTTCTACGACATTCTCCTCTAATATTAGCTTATAATTTAAGCGTTTGCAATGGAGTTTATTTGTTGGTGATCTGGTAGAATTTTGCTAGTAGTTTGACTTAGAATCTTTACAGTAGCAGAGCCAGAATTTATAGTTAGGGTTTTAAAGTTTTCAAGGATGAATTACTTATGAACTAAAGTAAATTAGGAAAAATATCGAATATTTAAACTAAAAACCGAAAATTTCTCATTGTTTAGGGTGGACATCGTCTACATATTCGTGTCATTATTGGAAGTATAGTGTAAAGGCGTAAAGTTTTATATAGTGGTAGTGGTTGATCCAAGACTTTTCGTTTTTGGTATTATTGCCTTTGATCATTTTGACTTGGAGTGCAATATATTCAAATTAGGTGAGGAAATTTTTGAAAATTGATCGAAAAATAAAGTGTGACTGATCAAAAGCACTCAAATTCGGCCCTAGAGTGTATTAATATATTTTTGTAGACCGCCTTTAGAAATAAAAATATTGTGTTATGACGTTATGTCGTTACGGTATATGATTATGGTCGGATCTAGAAAATAATGGATCCACCTCTTATGATCAAGGGCGGATCTAGAAATTTAGGGATGGGGGTTCGAATATTAAAAACTTACGACTTTACTTTAGGAGGCGCGGGCTAACAAAATACATGGACTTTTCTAACATTGAAAACGTTATATTACATCATTATTTTTAAGGTGTGATATGGTAATATAGTACGAAGTACTTCATTCATTCATATCCAAATACACAATTTTATAAATTTTGTTTTTTGACACTATTTATGATTGAACTTCACGATTCCTTGCAATGTATAAGAAAAAATAGTCTTGTAGGATCTTGTCTAATTCGTCCCTTGAGAGAACAATAGGAATATCAAACTTATGTATTTTTGTATATAATGTAAAACAAAAGATAATGTCATTGCAATTTGTGTCTCGACAAATGTGTAACGGGAAATGATGTATTTGGATTTGAATACAAAAGTACTACACTACTTGTTAGATTATGTGGAAACTCCGCATGGCCTGACCCGTTTGCATGTTCTAACATGGTATCAGAGTACAACGTTTCGTCCTGGGTTTCAAATTTAAACTGGGCCCAAATTATGCCACCGGTGGAGAGCCTCTTTGAGGATTCGTTAATTCCTACATCGGTCCGCTCCCAGGGTTTCGGCCTGGGTTTCGATGGGACCTCACATGTGATGGGGCGTGTTGGAATATAAAACCCACATGTTAGTTGTCCCACATTGTTGGTTTTAGAATGGAACATCCCTTATGTTGTAAAGTGGACTGTCTCTCCTCCGTTTGAATATGGCCCGACCCGTTTGCATGTTCTAACACTACTGAAGTATTATTCAGTGACAATATGGTTCTTTAGGCATCAATGCATCATTTACTCATGTTTGTTAACTGTTATATTCAGTGTTTTCAGTAGTGTGGTCTGTGGTGTTTTAAGGGGGGTTTTCATGGGGTTCGATTGAATCCCCAATGAAGAATGATAAACATTAATGTAGTATAGTACTCCATAACTAAATTTGTAGTTTCCCAATTGAATCCAACAATCTACATCTTTTATTAGTTAAAATAGTATTTCTATACTACTCCCTCGGTCTCAGTTAACATGCTTTATTTTGTGAGGGGGAAGTAAAGCAAGTGTAAACTTTTCACGTTGACGGAGGGAGTATAATTTAATATTTTAATGTTATGTTTAATAATCGAACTCCTATTGGTGAAGTCCTAGAATCGCCTTTGTTTATATTTGTATGTAAGATAAATGTCTGGAAATTGAAATGTAACAGGATCAGACAGTGTACTATAACTTTGAGAAATGCTTGGATTACATTGAGGACTTTATGGTTAAGAATGGACCCTTCGATGGTCTCCTTGGCTTTTCTCAGGTATTTACTGGAGTAGTATTTTTTTTTCTTCCATGAATCGAATTTACGCTGTCAAATAGTTTGATTGATTTTCTCTGAACATGTTATAAAATTTATTTGCGAACTTCCTTTTTTTTTTACAGGGAGCATACCTGTCAGCTGCATTACCAGGACTACAAGCACAGGTGAGTACAGTGACTTATTTTAGGTACACAATTCTCGCGTTTATATGGCCTAAACAACAATACGAGAGTTTAGAGAGTAGTGATATGCAGTGCAGGGTTTAAATCAGCTGATGTGAACTTTTTACTGTCAGTATGATAAACCTGTAATGCTTAATCCTCACCTTGTCCCGTTGTCCAACTATTTGACCGTCTTACTAAGAATCGCCATTAACACGGTGGACTTATTATGTTGGTGGTTTATTTCAGGGTGTGGCTCTAAAGAAAGTTCCGAAAATAAAGTACCTAATAATAGTTTCAGGAGCAAAAATGAAGGATATGACTTGGGCAGAGAATGCATATGCTACTCCTATACAATGTCCTTCGCTTCACGTCTTAGGTAAAACCATCGGCCTTATTATCGCTCTATGTGACGACCTCTCTGAACTGCAATGATGGGAACGCATGACATGAACGAGATGTGAATGCAGGGAAGGAAGACTTCTTAAAGACATTCGGAGAAGAGCTGCTTGAATGTTGCGTTGATCCCATGATAATTCATCACCCCAAAGGCCATACAGTTCCACGTTTAGGTACGGTTTATCATATCCCATAATCTGAGTGTTTTCTTGGGTTCGACATATGTTTCTGCTCTTTTTTGTTGGCAGAATTTCGGATAAGACAATCTTTTGGTTGATATCGTCTTCAATGACTACCACTTAAGCTGGTTGATATTTGCGAATCGTACTTCGCAGTTGTTTTTTACGAGTATATGTGAAATGATCATTGTGTTACCTAAACATTTTCAGATGAGGAGTCTTTGTCCACCATCCTTAGCTATATCGACAAAATACAAAAGTCAATCTCAGAGGAAGAGAGTTACGCCGATGTTCCACATCAAAATGGGAAACAGATGAACGATAAAGCTATTGCTTAGCTATGGCAACTAGATGGGCTTATAAATGTTCTTCATCTTAAAGACGAGTGTATGAACAGCTTTTATTATATATCGACATCAGAGTGCTATTTGTTATTTGGTATACTATGTAAAGATTGAGAATAACATGAACTATCCGTCCACCCTTCATTGTCTCCCATTTTGCGAATTGGCTTACGATTGATGATTTAATTAAAGTTACTAAGCAAATTTGAGCAGATTCAAGAACAAACTGACTAGTACTCGTAAATGATATTATGATTCACCGCTTTCAAGTCTGATTATATGTTGAGAGTATTTACAGTTCACTGAACATTCTGCTGCATTTGGTACTTCTTAAGAAGTCTAATCTTGCACCAAAATTTATGCATGTATGCATAGTTGCTCATTTCCAAATCATTTGTTACTTCCACGAGGCCGGTGTACGTTCTACGCTGATGGATTTCAACTTTCAAACCTAGTAAAAAATACAACGATTCATGACTTTACCAACTAAGCTAATTGATATTTAGTTTTCCGCTTCTCTTCTTTCGTGGCATTCAAATGTTTGAACTTGGGTCTTTGTGCACTTTCTTCTTAAGATAACATTCCTGTATTGAAAAGGTTTCTGAGTCTTTTGTGTGCAATTATTAGTAGCTAGTATATGTATCTAATTAACACACAACTTTGCTTTCTGCATGCTTTGTAGCACTAGCACTAATGTAAAAAAGCAACTAACTGATGCAGCTCATCTGGAGAAGACATAATTGCAGTTAAGTTATTTTTTTTTTTTTCGACAGTAAGGGAAGAACCGCTTACAAATTACAATGCCCTTTGCGCTATAGAGTGAGGTATTCTGGAATGTAACACTAGAAACCAGACGTCTAAGGCTAATGCTACTAAGCTTAGTTAATTGAGTAACTTTAATTGTTTGCTCCTTAACTACATACTACAATTTCTTCTTCTTAATGTTTTGATTGACTTATGGTGCTACTAAGCATGGTTCAAAATTAGATCCTTGAAACTCAAAACCGCAAAAGAAGAAAACCAATTAGTCTCTTATTGAATAGTCTGGTAGAGTTATGAGACTGTCCGATATAAAATTGTCGCGAATGTGTCATTTTCGGACGGAGATGAATGATAGATTGGTAGTTAGTACTAATAATCAAACATTGGGCTCCATAAATAAGTGAGGTGAGGAAAGTAGCTTTACATGTTAAGGGCACTTTTTTTTACTAATAAGTAATAAGCTTTGGCATATGGTTGGAAGAACCCTAGTGGGTTTGTCCTAAGAAAGGCAACATACCCTACATATTGGTCAGAGGATTCTTGTTCCTTCTTAATGGTTGTTACTTCTTCTTAGGGTAGTGGGTGTCACATAATTCACGTTGATTACTGTTTGTGGTCAAATTTACAGATATTTTCATGTCGAATTTTCACCTTGAGTCAGTCGGACGTTCGAGCCATTTTTAATCGGATCAATTAATGTTAGGGTTGGATCGAGAATTTTGAATCTCATATCAATCTTTAACGGGTCTAAAAACTCTTAACCCCACAATTCGGGACTATTGAGATACTGGGAGTAAAGTAGAGATGTAGGTGGACACGGGGGTTGTTGGGCTGGCCAGCCTAAGCAAGGCCCATGGATCATTTTAGCACAATAGGGGATTGACACGGTCCAGCACGGCATGCCATTCCGTGCCTAGTTCAGGCACGTTATGGCCCACCCGAGCACGACACGATCTAGCACGCTTGAGTTCACGCAAAATAAAAATAAAAAAGGGCTAAAATCGAGGAATTGCTTAGGCACGTTCAAGCATGTCACGACACGCCATAAACCGTATATGGGACGCCATTTCTATTTCATCAACACGACACGACACGACACAAAGCACCTTAGACCGTGTCATTTTCTTCTGGTAGAACAGTGGGCAGGCACGGCCCACCTCCATCTCTAGAGTAAACAGCTGAGCTCCATAATAAGTACAGAAGTCCTCTGCATCACCCATGTGCACGTGTATAACACATCAGACTCAACTCAATAATTCAAGATAATATCTTTCTGTCCATCATGGTCTCGCTGTACTCTGTAGATCGACGTCCTTGCATCAATTATTTATGTAAATTCAGAATTGTCATTTCTCCACTTACCTAGTACAACCCGTCTTACTAAAACGGAAATCAATCGCAAGGTGAAGACGGATAAAGCTCTTTCACATTATGCAAGTGAGGGGGTACATGAAGCCCTCACTTGGCCACTTGCATATTATGAGAGTAACATTATCCGTCTTTAGTTTGGACGGATAGTGCTAGTCTTTCATGAGAATTTGTCTACTTAATACTACACATTGCAAAAACATTTCATAAAAATACAAAATTTGTATGGTAATAAAATCTCCTAAACAACAAGCTTAAAAATAATTATCACAAAATTACTACTCCAGTAGAATAATATTCCGCTCCTATTAATTCAGCTGATTTTATGATATTCTTTCAGTTACCGACTTAAATTTCTATATTATACTCCACTACTTATTAGTTTTTCATTGTTAGTCGATTAAACATACAAACTTATAAACCTATGTTAAACAAACAAACGATTGTGTTATGTATATTTTTGCATTGTTTTATAGGTTGTCGATATTGTAAATTACTCCGTATCATTGTTATCTTGTACTCCATATATTTCTAGCCAAATCGTCATTACAATCGTGTTAGCTAATTTGTAGACCTTAGCGCATGATTATACGCATTAGCAAAACCAAAATTGTAATTAGGGACGAACAAATAATGATATAAGTTTCTGAACTTTCTTTAAAAAAAAGTACAATTAAAAGTTTAATTGTTTAAGGAGGAGAATCTCCCTACTAACCCAACTAACTTCACTCATCTTAAAACACTTTGAATGATTTTCCACACATAATTAATTTGATAGGGTAATATATACTCGTAGGGATCAAATTGTAGGTCACTTGACAAATCCATAGGACGGTCACACTTTGGAAAGAAATGACATCACAACTTGTTTTTGCCTTGTTAGGTCTATTTCAACTTGGAAGACTTCTCTATTTTAGGTATTCGTCAGCAGTAAATCTTGTTTAAAACGTACATTATTTATCTTAAGTTTAAATGAGTCAAATGCTACCACATGCTCGTAAGAAAGACAATTTCTTTTAGTATTTTTTAGGAAATAAGTAAGGAAATTTGATATATATTTGACCCGTCTTACCGAATACGTAGTACTTATCTTAAATGTCTTCATCAAGTCGTCGGATATTTTTGGGCTAAATGAGGAAGGAAACAGTAAACAAAGAAATTATACAAGAAGAGAAAAGGCAAAGGTCCAAATTAATTTGAGTGAGGTACTCAATAACATCATTATCCTATTTGGCAAATAATATGCATGGGTAGAACTGTTAAACGGGATTAATTAAATGAGTCGGTAATTATGAGATAGAATACAAGTCGATAATTATATATGTGTGAGGATTATTTTATTCAAGTAGTATAATTTCAATGAATAATAAGGACTACTGAACTAGGGAGTGTGAAATTGGGTCGGATCAAGATTGATGTCCAAATTCCTCAACTTACGCTTCACCGTAGGGCTAAAAGGGACTGAACGATCATTTTCTTACTAATCCTTACCGATATATGTATATAAATTGTCACTAATTAGAGCATCTTCTCGATATAACTAAGGTCGTCCACTGATTATTGATTAAGAGTATTTCAAGAGGGAGTATTTTTAAGGATAAGATAGGTGAAAAGGTTAGTAATAAGCCAATTAAGACATGGTGGGCTAGTGTTATGTAGTTGCATATAGTCACTTGGATACCACCACTTTGATGAGATAGCACTGGAATACCAATAAAGATGACACATTTCCACTCTTAACTTTTTCCAATCAATCATGATTCATTGTTTTGGAAGATAGTAAAAAAGTACTTGACCCAATTCAATTGGGTAGCTCTTGATTTAGAATTTAATGAATGATTACTTTATTAGTCTTCAAGGTTTGTATGTGCATGGTTTTGCATGACTATCTGTATTCCCTTTTATGTGCAAGGTCCAAATATTTATCTTTAAAGCTATGTTATTTTGAATTTAACTTCAATTATTATAAGTATAGTTTAAATTAGTTAAGTTTATTTCAGTTCAGTTCAGACAATTAATAATAAATTATTAAGTTTAAGATAAGTAGAGCTCAAATAAGTTAACCTAATAAATCTGAGTTGAGCTAAACTAAACTGAATGGATCACAAGTCATAACTGAGCTAAACTGAATGGAATACAACAAAACTGAGCTTAGCTTAATTGAGCTATAAAAAACGACCCCTAAATCTAAATCTAAATTATTAAAAAAAAAAAACATTCAGAAATCTAATCAACACTATATCCTAAAACCAATCATGTTTTATGATTTCATGTCATCAAAAAAATGATACAAGTCATACACTTCACATCATACCCTTCCCCATACTCTCTAATTTTATGAGATAAAATGAATCCAAAGGAAATGTACAAAAAAATAAAGTGGCAAAATAGAGATGAAAGATTACAGCAGCTAATAACTACAGAATGGTTACCAATACCTCAGACTCTCAAAGGGTAAAAAACCTACAAGATTCTCACATGTTCGGGAGCATCGTTTCTAGGACCATCAAGCGACCTATACAAATATAATGTGTCGACAAACTCATCCCCGTCTTCCGCTACACTGGTCTCGTTTGTGAACACCTCGACCACTAAATGGGGCATTTCCTGTGCAATTTGCCTACAAGCAGGAAGAGTCAACCTGCAAGCCGACATCCAAAGGAACCTCATGTTGTAAAACCGAGTTAAACCCGCCCGTAATACCGAGTCACCAAATGGGCTATCCCGTACCTCAAGTTTTTGTAATTTGGGGCAACCTTCGAGGACATACTTCAATGCCATGTCGGTGTCCCCAGCAAAAGCGACTGACAGGGTGCGTACTAATTTACCGTACTTTCCTATGTAGATAAATGCCTCATCAGTCAACAAACCCGAGACTGCGAGGCGGGTAAGTTTCTGGCAGTTCATGACAATCGCCCCAAACCCTTCGTCCATGGGCTTGTTTGTGCGATGGTCAGGCCGGTGACGGCCCATGATACAAAGGCGGAACACCACGAGATCCGGGCAATTCTTTGACATTGCAATCACTGCAGCATTTGTCATCATTTGACAGAAATAAAGGATGGAGCGCAATTTCCTACATCCTTCAGAGATAGCAAGCAGGCCTATTTCAGACACAAATCCTTCACTATCTTCCCGAGCATCGATTGGAAAAACACGTAACTCCTGAAGATCTTTGCAAGTAGCAGCTACAGCTTGAAGGCCTTCATCCCCAACAGTATCAAGCACCTAGAGGAGCAATAACAATAGTAAAAAAACAGGATCTTCTAAGAATGAATTATTAGCAAACACTAGCTACTCTAGACAGTCTCATGACAAGATTATGGCCTTGTTTGGCAAACGACAAAAGCAAACTTATAATAGCGGATAACGTTAGCATAATACGAATAGTAAATTTAAAAAGCATGTTTGACAATCAAATTAAATTAGCAGAATTACAAGAGTGTTTTCTATTTAGCCAATTCTAGGACAATTAGATTGTTTTCATGTATAAATTGAATATGCTGCTATTAGCAGCTAATAGAACCATGTTTAAAATTAGTAGAATCCGACTAAAATATTATCAGAATATGTCCATTTACCAAGCACATAAGATTAGTAGATTGATTGATTTATCAACTTTTAGGCCGGAATCTACTAATTTCACTCAATATGTTGTTCACCAATGAGATCATTTCAAATTACTGCCTTTTATTGTTGGTTTTCTATTTAAGCAAGCCAATGGAAATATGAGCAACTATATGAGAAGGGAATCAAGTTGAATCGGGCTTTACTTAAACTATATTAACAGTATCGAGCACCTGGGTCCGACTGCCCACATAACACAATATGAGACCATTTTCAGACGAATTTAATTGATCAGCAAAAGCAGAATCAAAGCAAACCTACCCAGAAAGTCTGAAGCTTGTGGCAATGACAAATGACGGATTTTAACTGCTCTGAATTGATATTAGCATAGCTAAAATTCAGCGACGTGAGATTAGCACAGATGGGGTAAATTGCTGGCAAAAACTCAGGGGCAACTTCCCTAAAACCCGATAAGCAAACGATCGATTTACACGCAGCAAAAGCAGCTCTATAATCCAGCTCAAACTCAGCTTCTTGGACAATATAACTAGGACAAAATGATCCAGTTCCAAGATGAGTTAGCTGAGGTGCTCGAGCCATCAAATGATGCAATTGACTGATAGAGATGTAACGATTCAGTCTAAGCTTTTTCAAGTTAGGTGATCTAGCTAACAAGTTCTCCAAAGCAGAAAATTCAATCCTCGGGGATTCGACACAATCGAAAGCAAGGGATTCAATGCAAGTTTCACCCTCTGGAAAGCAAGAAATCCAATCTACCTCATCATCACTCACTTCCGACTCAAACAGATCCAACACCCTTAATTGTCTGGATAAAAAAAAAACACCAATAAATCTCGATAAATCCACCATTTTCAATCAATCCAAAATTCAATTAAATGAATCAAAACACAATCAATCACACGTAAAATAAAATGCATCCAACAAAACTCAATGTAAAATAAAAAATGGCAGATCAAGGAGGTTATTACTTACTAGCATATGAAAGATTTGAATTTTCTTAGTCAAAAATTTCAATTTTTTTTACTTTTTTAAGTCGAAATTTTTTAATATGTTTCACGAGTCACTCTATTGCATTACTAATCGCCCCCGGACTTTCCAATCAACGTTTAATCAATTAATTGTCCCACTTCAAATCCAGTCTCCGCCACTAATAAACATTACTAAACATAACCGAAAGCTACTTATATCCAACAAATACTTAACCAACCGACTACAAATCCCAATCCCCTTGCTTATTTCCGACATATGTTTTAACTGTCAAAGTAACTACAAATCCCGACTCTGCTACTTATTTCCGACAAATGCTTAACCAACCGTCTACATCCCAATTCCCCTACTTATTTCCGACAAATGCTTAACCATCAACTACAAATTCATTCCAACCCCGCCACTAATCATAAAAGAAATCTACTTGTACTTATTTCCAACACATATTTAACCAATTCTCTTAGAATCAAGATTCTACTTTGCATCCATGGAGTGGATAAGATCAAATCGGTAAAATTAAGATAATAAGATGATAAGGTCCTACAAAGCTTCACTGAATCCAGATCATAGGATCGTAAGATCCAACATCAGTCAAGAGTTTTTGTATTGTAAATCGGCTTAACTACAAATCCTGAATCCGCTACTAGTCATAAAAGATAGTTACTCCGCTACTTATTTCCGACAAAAATGCTTAGCCATCTAATTACAAATCCTGACTCCGCTACTAGTCATAAGAGATAGTTACTTCGCTACTTATTTCCGACAAATGCTTAGCGATCTAACTACAAATCCTAACTCGGCTACTTATTTCCGACAAATGCTTAACCATCTAACAATCTAACTACAGATCCCGACTCCGCCACTAAACAAAAACCCGAAACCAATTAATAAACCAACTAATATTAAACTAACCTCGAATTCGAAACAAGAAAACCGAGACCTTTAGTACCAAACCCTTCACAACAAACAAGAGTAATCTCCTTCAACCCACTAAATCTTTCACTAATCACCATTAAATCATCATCGTTAACCACCATCCTCTTAAACAACACCTTCTCCAGCCACGGATACGCCGCGGAAAACGCGGAAATCCACGGCGACGAGTGGGCCCCCCACTGAACCGGCATAAGACCAAAGTCAGCGAACCGGGGTTTACCCTTGACCTGCACCGAGTTGATCCGGCGGAAACGCGCGGTGGCGCGGGTGGGAGAGACGGCGTAACAGTTTGGGATGAACAGTTCGGATCGGGTTTGGGCCTCGGCGTTGTACCATGATTTGCAGACTAACGATGCTGCGTTGCGATCGCGGCGGTTTGTAAGGAATTTTAAGACGGTTTCTAGCACGTTTTCGAGGATTTGATCGGCGTGTGGCGGTAAGGCGATGGTTGATGCGGTGGTTGCTGCGGCGTTGACGGTGGTCGAAGTGGTGGTGGAGGTAGGGGCATTTTCGACCATTGGAGAGTGGTGTTGGAGGGAGAGAAAGTGGGAGTTAGGTGGAGAGGCGAGAGTGGGAGTTTAAACTTGAAAGGGAGTAGGAGGAGTGATTATATAATTGTGAGAACAAAAAAAAGAAAATCAATAATTGGCCTTTTAAGAGTAGATAAATGTGAGAACAAGAGGTAGTTCAAGTGGTAAGAGCACCCTTACTCCAACCATGAAGTTGGGGGTTCGATTCTCACCCGCGACATTGTGCGCTCATTTGAACCAAAAAAAAAAAAAAAAAAAAAAGAGTAGATAAATGTGGCAAACAAATCGGGTCGTGTCCAGTTCGTGTCCGTATTACATGTTAAACAAGTTATGAACGCTCAACTCAAACCCGATTTAATTATATTTATTGTTGTGTTTATATCAACCCACTCAAATACATGGGACATTAAACCTCAACGCTAACTCGTTAGTTTGTGTCGAATTCGTGTAGAGTTTTCGTGTTTATATCAACCCACTCAAGTACATGGGACTTCGTTTTTTAAGGGTTCAACACAAACTCGACCTAATTAAATCTCGTGTTGTGTTCTTGTCGACCCACTTGTATAAATGAGTCATTAAACCTCAACCTGAACTCTTTATTTCGTGTCATATTTTCGGGTCGTGTCATTGTTTACCATCTCTATAATAATTAAGACGGTCTTAATTTCAGACTTGATAGTCTTCTCTTATATCCACATTTTATTTTAATCGAGTGTGAGAGTCACCATAAGTTAAGACATTATTAAATACTCTTAAGAAATAGTGAAAAATAATTACTCTTGAATTTTAGAAATTGCTTCATTTACTTTATTCACATATATTAGCGAATATAAATGCTTGTGAGAAGGCGTGTTCTTTTCGACTTAAATTGAGCTAAACTAAAGTAAAGTGAATGAAATTTAATTATGAAGTCAAGTAAAGTACAACTAAATTAAACATAATAAAATTGGATAAAACTGAGTTAAATTAAATTGTGTTTCTTTCGTCTCAATTATTTGTTATCTAATTATTTTGGCACAAAGACCAAGAAAATGAGAAAACAAACGAAAAAATAAGGATAAACTAAGAGCAATAACTTCAATGGTTGCATTTAAATACATGCTTGCAATTATTGTAAATTGTCAAGCGGTATGTTAACCATTGGAGTATAAAATACACTCCTGCTTGGAAGCGGGCGTAGCGTTGTCAAATTACGCAACTTGAAATAAAATAGGTAACTAAAAAACAATTAAATAATTTATACTACAATATTTATTTGTTAAGTGAGACTTTGTAGGCTAGATCATTAGTCTCCAAGGATTATAAGTGCATTGTTTTGCATGACTAACTGTACTTCCTAAGTCCTCAACTCTAAGGGCTTGCTTGGGAAAAAAATTCCACCGTTTTTCTAACATATGCGTAAGTAGTTAAGTGTTGGGGTTTGGGAGTTTGGAGCTTGGACTCATTTGAGTTCATTTTAATTCAGTTTCATTCAAAATCTATAAATTATGTTCATCAATCAAGCTCATTTGTGTAGTGGGGGAAAGGAATCAAATGAATCTGATGTGTGCTCAAGTTGTTAACTCTTAATTAAAAGTATTCAAACCAAAATTATCGAATTTTCCTTTTAACCCACCGAAAAATAATATATTTCCTAATATTTTCTAATAGTTTATAAATCACTTTGTAACAACTTTCTACGTTATATAAACATCGGAAAATGACGATAATATAATTAGGATGGGGTGGCATAATTTAGGTTATACTTACACTTTCTAAAAACTGATTAATGAGTCTGATCTTTTGAGGAGAAAACGGGTTCCACTAAAGTCAGCAATGTGGTCCTCCATGAACATATAAATTGTCAACTTGTATATTTCAAGTACACAAATTCTTGTTTGTGACGGGCAGTATCCGTCACAAGCTTGCGACGGGTACCACTTCCTCTCACAAATGACCCATTTAAGGGAAAAGGGGAAGCACATGGGGGGTGCCCCACATGTTCCCTCTACCCATTTTGTTAGAGGAAAAACCCGTCGCAAGGTCCGACCCGTCACAAGGGAGACCTACCGTTTCAAGTATTGTGTTTTGTTACCCAACTTCACATTATTAAGCTATCATTTAACACCAAACTTATGCTCATCAAACTGTTCTTCCTGTCATTGGAGAAGAGAAAAAGGCATGAAACAGACAGCTTAACAGAAGCTTCGTCTACTTGCTATTATATTCCGTATCTCTTAATCTCGTGCAGTGACAGAGTCGGAATTTATGAGTAGAGGTGAATAGGGGCAAACTTAAAAAAATTTAAACAAAAATTTTGCATTTTTCAGCGGGGGCGAGAGCTCTTGCTATCGCCCCTGAAACCGTCATTCCATGCACGACTTATGTATCGAACAAGATAGTGTTGTTAGTATTATTAAATGAGGGGCATCAAATAAAACGATGTCGTTCTAACTTGTAAGCCTTTCTTCCAATATTCTACTGTAGAGTAGACATTTTGGTATAATAAGTTACCTTAAGCGGTAAAACTAATTGGATTTTAGTGATTACATTTGACCATAAAATAGTTACAAAATATCGTATTTTTTAAAAGACGGAAATAGTTCGCCTCTAACAAGAATGTGTGCTTTTACTAACTACAAATCTAGATAATTATATAAAATAATCCTGATTCTCCAACAACTATCCTTAAATCAATCATATTTTATGATTTCAAATATCATCAAAAAAATGATACAAGTCGAATCCACCAAGGAAATGTACAAAAAATAAAGATGTAAAAATTACAACAGCTAACCAGAGGGTCAAAAACCTACAAGATCCTCACATGTTCGGGTGCATCGTTTCTAGGCCCGTCAAGAGACCGATACATATACAACGTGTCAACAAACTCATCCCCCTCCTCCGCTACAATGGTCTCGTTAGTGAACACCTCGACCACTAAATGGGGAATTTCCTGTGCAATTTGTCGACAAGCAGGAAGAGTCAACCGGCAGGCTGAAATCCAAAGGAACCTCATGTTGTAAAACCGGGTTAAACCCGCCTGTAATACCGAGTCACCAAATGGGCAATCCCGTACCTCCAGCTTTTGTAATTTGGGGCAACCCTCAAGGACATACTTCAATGCCATGTCGGTGTCCCCAGCAAAGGCAACTGATAGTGTGCGTACTAATTTACCATACTTTCCTATGTAGATAAATGCCTCATCAGTCAACAACCCTGAGACTGCGAGGCGGGTAAGTTTCTTGCAGTTCATGACAATGGCCCCGAACCCTTCGTCCATGGGCCTGTTAGTGCGATGATCAGGCCGGTGACGGCCCATGATACAAAGACGGAACACCACGAGATCTGGGCAGTTCTTTGACATTGCAATCACTGCAGCATTTGTCATCATTTGACAGAAATAAAGGATGGAGCGCAATTTCCTACACCCTTCGGAGATAGCAAGCAGGCCTATTTCAGACACAAATCCTTCACTATCCTCTCGAGCATCGATGGGAAAAACACGTAGCTCCTGAAGATCATTGCAAGTGGCAGCCACAGCTTGAAGGCCTTCATCACCAACAGTATCAAGCACCTAAAGGACCAATAAAAATAGACAAAAACAGGATCTTCCAAGATTATGCATATACGCAAACACAAACTACTATACGAGACAGTCTCATGAAAAGATTATATAATGAGACCAATTGCAATTACAGGCTTTTTTTGTTGGTTTTATATTTCAGAGGTCAGTTATAAGTAGTATTCATGACTTGTGTTCGACTGTCCGCATAAACACTATGAGACCGTTTCTGAGGAGTTTAATTAATCAGCAAAAGCAGAATCAAAGCAAACCTACCCAGAAAGTCTGAAGCTTGTGGCAATGACAAATGACGGATTTTAACTGCTCCGAATTGATATTAGCATAGCTAAAATTCAGTGACGTGAGATTAACACAGATGGGGTATATTGCTGGCAAAAACTCAGGGGCAACCTCCCTAAATCCCGATAAACAAACAATCGATTTACACGCGGCAAAAGCAGCTCTATAATCCAGCTCAAACTCGGCTTCTTGGGCAATATCACTAGGACAAAAAGACCCAGTTCCAAGATGGGTAAGCTGAGGAGCTCGAGCCATCAAACGATACAATTGACCGATAGAAATGTACCGATTCAATCTAAGCTTTTTCAAGTTAGGAGATCTAGCTAACAAGTTCTCCAAAACAGAAAACTCAATCCTCGGGGATTCAACACAATCGAAAGTAAGGGATTCGAGACAAGTTTCACCCTCTGGAAAGCAAGAAATCCAATCTACTTCATCGTCATTCACTTCCGCCTCAAACAGATCCAACACCCTTAATTGTCTGGATAAAAAATAACAAAATACCAATAAAATTTATATTTATATTTAAATCAAACAAAACACAATTATTCACAGTAAATTCAAATAAAACCAACAAAAATCAATGTAAAATAGATTATTAGCAAGTAGTTAGGTTAAAATTCTCGATATTTTCACTTGTTACTCAATTGCATATTTGCATTACTTCCAGCCCTAATCAATGTTCAATTCTCCCACTTGAGTCACTTCAAATCCGGACTACGCCATTACACATTACATATACATAAACCAGAAGCTACTTATTCATTTACCACAAATGCTTAACAATCCAACTACAAATCCCGACTCTGCTACTAATCATAAATCAAATACTACTTATTCATTTCCCACAAATGTTAAGCTAAGCTCTAGTGAAGTCATGATAGGGTGATACTCATAACTCGGGTTCAAATCCAGTCAGCGTCATATACTTTATAGGACTTATTTTCCACAAATTCTTAACTATCTAACTATAAATCCTGACTCTGCCACTAATCACAATTCAAAGGCTATTTGTTTATTTCCCACAAATGTTTTAACTATAGAAGTCAGTTAGCTTAGCCGGTAAAGTCATACGAACTGGCATATACAAAAACCATTTAACTACAAATCCCGACTCTGCCACTAATCATAACTCAAATACTACTTATTTATTTGATTATTTCCCATAAATGCTCAACTACAAATGTCAAGTAGCGTAGCTGGTAAAGTCATGAGAGGGTGAGAATTATGACCTGGGTTCAAATCTTGTCAGCATCAAATAGTACTTATTTTCCACAAATCCCTAACCATCTAACTACAAATCCCGACTCCGCCACTAAACAAAAAACCCAAAACTAACCTTGAATTAGAAACAAGAAAAGCAAGACCCTTAGTACCAAACCCTTCACAACAAACAAGAGTAACCTCCTTCAACCCACTAAATCTCTCACTAATCGCCAATAAATCCGCATCCCTAACCACCATCCTCTTAAACAACACCTTCTCCAACCACGGATACGCCGCACCGAACGCCGCAATCCACGGCGACGAGTGGGCCCCCCACTGGAACGGCATAAGTCCAAAGTCAGCGAACCGGGGTTTACCCTTGACCTGAACCGAGTTGATCCGGCGGAAACGCGCGGTGGCGCGGGTGGGGGAGACGGCGTAACAGTTTGGTATGAACAGTTCGGATCGGGTTTGGGCCTCGGCGTTGTACCATGATTTGCAGACTAACGATGCTGCGTTGCGATCGCGGCGGTTTGTTATGAATTTTAAGACGGTTTCTATGACGTTTTCGAGAGTTTGATCGGCGTAAGGTGGTGTGGCGGTGGTTGTTGTAGGGGTAGTTTCGACCATTTGGAGAGTGGAGAGTGGAGAGTGGGAGTTAGGTGGAGTTGAAAGGTGGAGTAGGATGAAATGAGGAGTGAGGACCCTTATATAATTGCAATTTTACTTTGATCGAAGACGACTCATATCTATCTTAGTAAAGACGGGTTGATCTCCTCTCACAATGAGTCAAGTAAGAATTAAATAGATTCTCACTTAAGATGGATATGCGTCGTATTTAGTGCTAATTTGTGATATAATCATATGAAAGAAAAATTATTGAGAATTATTGAGTGTTTTCATCTTGCATAGGAGTTACTCATCCTTCAAATACAAACATCGTCTTAAAATTAGACGGGTTAAATATACAAACGGGCTTGTTTGTGAATGTCATAAGATTGTGACTTCTCATAATCCCATTCCAATTGCTCATTGTGAAAGGTCACACCAGCTTGTGACTGAATAGTATCATCATAAATGAGAATTTGTGTTAAATATATCACATCATCGCACATTTGTATATAATAACACAAATATTTTACTTTTGTATTATTCATCTTACAAATTACAATGACATATATATCCGGCTTAAATGATAATTTGCTTTTGTAGAGAGGGTGGGCTCGCTCATTTATGTCTAAGTTGAATTCATGTCGGATTGAATTTAACTAAAATTAAGCTAAAAAAGCATTAATCTAAGAGACAATTTAAGTCTGAGTGTGTTGTTCGGAAAGATTTAGCGGTTGGCTAAATAACAGGCTTGGTGATTTGGTCTATAATTTTGTAACTAAAGATCAAATTCTAATATTCGGGGTAAAATTATCACGTGAGTAACCATCGAACAAAATTAATTTGGTTAATAATATGTTGATGACATAAACTTATTCAATCGAATTTTGTTGGTGCTAAACTACTCTTTACCATTAAATGGTTGATTTATAAAATACTTGAGGTATGGTATTGAACAAATTTCAATTTGATTCAAAATTTATTGTATCTGAATTGAACGAGACCCAATTAGAAAGTTTATGCTAAACACAAATTCTCATTTCTGACGGGATGACTCATCGTAAACTTGCGACATGTCAAGTCTCCCTCACAAAGAGCAACTAGGGAGGCATGTGCGAGATAAATGATGCCCCCACTTGCCTTATTACTTGCTCTATATAAGAGAGTTCGTCGTCCCCCATCACAAACAAGACCTATTGTATACTAAGTTTATCGAAAATTCTACTCCTATTATACTATGTACTTTGGGCACATTATTGGGCTTAACAAACGAAATATTGAAAATATATGATGAGATTACGTCAATATTGATGGTGACATTAGTTTTCTACTTTTCTTTAGAAGATTATCAAACTGGAGCATTAGTGATCACTGTAACATGATGATGTCAAATCTGATTATTGGTTCTTTACTTCTTTTATTCAGTTAACAACCTACTATGTTTGGTATACATGGCTTCTACTTGCTATATTTTCACATCAAGATGCCAATAATAAGTGTCAATTCGTCACACGAGATAATGATCACCTTAGTCCAAACCCATCTACCACATCGACGGTTTAGATCATTTTTCTAAGTGTCTACTAATTTAATAGTATAAAACCTTTTATGAAGGAGGAATTCAATATGCAGGACAAGTAAAATAGTGGACACCGCTTTAACATGGTGGCCAGGGCCCAGGCCCGTGTGGACTACGATCTGCCACTACGAGTTCTCGATGGAGGACCGGAGGTCATGGTCCGAATATATGAAGATGATAGTCTTTGGTCTGAGGGGAAAGTTGTAAGGTAGTCTTAATTTTTTTTTTTATTGAGTAGGATTAGATGAGTTATGAGGTGGGTTGTATTACGATGCTACAATGTTAAAGATGAACCTAATAAATAATAGGTTTTGCTTGAGACGATCTATATGATTTGAATTAGACATAAAACAAGTCGAATAGATTCAATAAAAATTTAAGACAGAGACATCCGTTTTTTAACCCGAGTTTGCAAAGAAATGTATATAAGCGCAAAAAAAGGAAAAATGTTGGAGAAAGGAATCAAAGAAAATGGTAAGTGTAGGGTCAAGTAATTTGATCACAGCAAGTTAGGTTCTTTAAGCACCTCATGCTACCGATACTAGACAAAGGGGCTATGCATACACATGCACTTGGTCACTATAAGACAATTACTATGGATCTTCTTTTTCAAATTTTAAAACCAAAAAAAAAATTATAAATCATGTAAAGTTTGATAGCCCAATTTTTGAAACTTTTCAGTGAATTGAAATGTCATATGATGAAAATTAGAACCTTATCTTCATTTTCTCACTTGTGGAGGAAAATAAAAGACTATTTTACAAGTTGTATGTCTCACTCCCAAAATAAGTTGAAAAAATATACTCCCTCCGATTTTGAGTGTTCTTCCCCTTCATCTAATATATGTGAGGAGTATTATATTGAAAGGGGAAGAACACTCAAAATAGGAGGGAGTACAAAATATTATGAAAGACTATCTAATAAGTAGAATTAGTCCAATACTAATTAGTTTAAATTTAAAGGTAGTGACTATTGAGCTTGTAAGTTCATTTGACAATTTGACGTAATATATTTTATAACACGAATTCTTGTTTCAGACGGGTCCAGTGGTGGAGCTAGGGGGGGGGCTAGCAGGGGCGCTCGCCCCCCTGCAGTTAAAATTTTCGAAGTTTTTAGCGAAAATTTTCAAAATTTTTTTAATGTACCTTATAAAAATAGTCATTCGCTCCCCCTAAAATTTTTCGCCCCCCTAAATTCAAATCCTGACTCCGCCAGTGGACGGGTCCACCCCGTCTGAAACAAGACCTTTTAATTTTATAATGATGACCTACATTGGCTATCAGGAGTAGGGATCCTCTAGAAATGGAGAGGTCAATTCCTCTCACAACACAGTTTTTTATTGTTTTCATTCTACTTGCTTTCACCTTTATTTTACGTGTTAAAATTTTGATCATTTACCTCGCTTCAAGAAGAAATTTCGACCATTCATAAAAATTGGCTATATAGCAATTCGTTTAGTGGGCTAATCCATAGTTTATGCCTTTATGGGTATAGCATGATAAGTACACATTTGTGTATATATAAGACTTATACTACGTATATTGTTTTTCTCTATGTATTCTTATGTACATCAGTGATATTTATTTGACCCGTTTTATGTTTAAAACATATAGTGTGTCTTATGGGAGACTTACCAAGTCATAAAAGATGCGGTTAACATTTTCGTGCCTCAACCTCAAATTCTATGCATATTATGCTACGCGCCCGTCATACAAGGGACCACATTAATTATTATTTTTTTAAAACGCGATCATTTTCTATTTTCTATTATTAGAAGTGGTCAGTTTTAACTTGAAATGATCATTTTGTACCCATCAAATCATACGACGGTCGTACACAATAACTACTCGAAATTCTGAATGATCAACCTTGTTTATGTCCAAGCATCTATTACTCACAAGTCACAAGTTAGCCGATAACAGATGATGATTATTAGGCCCAATTCACAGGCCATTGTAAAATGTAAACTCGAGCTCAACCAATTTGTCATTAAGCCCAGCTCAGTTATTATCATATAGACATATACCCGTCTTACGGTATGGGCCGTAAGCCCGTAACCCAGATCAAAATATTATATTTGCCGACATGTTGTTATCTGTCTCAATCACACGCGCCACGCCGCTCGCAAATATTTCTTGCGGACGGTTTTGTTTCAAAACAAATCTTTGTTATGTGTTTTTTTTTAATACAGAAACTTACGGCGTAGTAGAGTTAAGACGAGTTAAATAGACAAATATATCTCAAATCAATTTACTTATTGTTTACGAAATACTTCTTCCATTCCGGTCAATTATTTTAAGTGTATATATTTGCTTTATACATGTATATAAATACTCATTTTTATTTTATTTTTTTATTTCATATCTTCTCCGGAAAATTCACGCGCTACCCTTGAGGTTTGACGTTTTACACGAAATACCCAATTTTTATTTCCAAAAATGTTTAAGAGGCCATAACTCGTGTTTACGAACTCATAAAGTGACGATTTTTTTTCAAATCAAACATCTTTCCGAGAATTACGAATTGAAAAAAAAAATTGTCGAGTTTGGAACTCGTGAGCTAGAAATATGGTCATTCAAAGATTTTCAGAAAGTTTCTGTTTTCGAATCGTAGTTCTCGGAAAGATAATCCATTTGAAAAAAAAAAAATCACTTTCTGAGTTCGTAAACCCGAGTTATAACCTCTTGAACTTTTTCAAAAAAAAAAATTGGACATATCGTGCAAATTTTTTTTATCATACCACACGACGGTCTTAGACTATGTTCAACAACAACATTGGACACAAATAGACAAAAAAAATCACCAAATAATATTCATTGAATAGTCAATGGGAAAAGAAGTTCACAACATTGTGTTGCAGTGTAACATGAGGTTGTGAACTTGTAACACTCCTCTCTTGCCTCTCCATGTGACACTTGTTTATATGTAATTGGGCAACTGATTTTTCACTTAAAAAAAAAAAAGCACCTTTTAAGTAATCTAATCAATGTAGGATTGGAAGTGTTATCAATGAAGTGTTAAAATTATGAGCAAGTGTTATTCAGTGGAAAAATTATAAAAAGCTAAAAATATTAATATTATAAGCATAACACTTCTAATACCAAAATCATTGATGTACATAGTCTTAGTACTCCAATTTTTGATGAATAGTGGTCATTGGAGACAATTTTAAAAGAAAACTTAAGCATGTTACACTTTGACCGTTTGACGAACAAACATATCAAAACTAACGTCATCAAATGTAGAAACAATAAATAAACACTAAAAAAACTCCTACTAAATAACGGTTGAGTCCATAAGTTTCTCTTTCTATAACCTTCCAATCACTTAAACACCAATAATATCAAACATGGATCACCCTCCACCTCATCAACCACCCTCAACCACTCCTACTACCGACCCACCCACTTTCCCCACACCTCCACCCGAACCCGATCACCATACCAAACCCGAACCTCACTCCGTAGACTACGCCCCATACCCCACCCTAGATCCAAACGACGTCGCTCCACCTCCTGATCCACTCCTATCTCAAACAACCACCGGTACAACCACCTTACCTACCGAATCTAACCCCTACGTGTCCGCTTCTCCTCCCCCCACCTCATCCTCACAAAGTAATTATTATTTTCCCTTTTTTATTTATCGCTTTTTTCAACTCAATCATTTGTTTACCGGTTAAAATAAAATAGGCTGTCAGAGGATAAAACAAAAGTAAACAAATGATCGAGACCGAAGAGTAATTATGATTTTCCCTATTTTGCTTTTTTCCTGTCTCAAGTATTGTTTGATTAAAATACCGCTCATAAAGAATAAAATAAGTAAGGAAATGACGGGGACGGAGTGAGTATTTGTTTTCGTAGCGTAATTTGATTGAATTTTGAATTATAAATGTGTTTGTAGAAGCGATGGAGACGATGAAGGATGTGTTAGGACAATGGGGGAAGAAAGCTGCTGAAGCTACTACTAAAGCTCAAGATCTTGCTGGCAATATGTGGCAACACTGTAATTTATTTTAATCTTACTTTTATTCAATTATTATTGTTTCTTTCATTTTTAATTTTAAGTTATCGTTTAATTATTGCAACTTGTGAATTGTGAATTGTTAATTGTGATATTTAGTATTTCATTCCCCTTGTTGTGTTGTTGTTGTTGTTGCGATTCGTCTTGGTCTCGATTGTTGTCAGTGGCGAACCTAGAAAATAAAATTTTCAGGTAGCGATTTTTCCTCATGTTGTTTTATACATTTGTTAAGATTGTTTAAGATTTTTGGGGTAGAAAAATCGATAATGTTAAACCATTTTTTTTTTTTTGGGAAATTTGGGGTATCAGAGTGCTACCCTTTGCTACTATCTAGGTTCCCCCGATTGTTGTGATTGTTAGGATTGCAACTTGTGCTTTGGAAACAGTGAATTATGATCTTTGTAAGTATCTCATAGTACTTCCCGTCGAATTTCACGGGTAGTTGGGCCCGGATCGTCTGCCCTGTTTCTAGAACAAGGATATCGTGCTTTGGAAACAGTGAATTATGATCTTTGTAAGTATCTCATGATTGTATTACTGATTTACCAGTGTTAGATACGAGTAAGGATCATCTCTATTTTTTTGGCGTCATTTCTCTTCTGCACTACCTGATCAGTGGCGGAGATTTACTTTTAGGCAAATCTGCTCCCTCTCGATTTCCTTTTATCAATTCCCTAAGTTATTTTGCACAGTTGATTCAGTAATGAACCCTCCAATTCCTCCCAAGGAAATGGAAAGGATTCTAATTCGTTAGATACGGGATATGGGTATAAGTACACTCTTCCACTGAAAAAATCAGAACTTCCCATGAATTTGCAAGCCTTTTTTTCTTTCATCAGTCTGTTTCTTTATCGTTTCTCGGTAGTCTTTGGATGTAATTGGTCATCCTTCGTCTTGAACCTCCATTCCAAGCCTTTGAATTAATTATCTCTTAAGAGTGATATATACTAATCCATATTTGGGTCTCTTTCCCAATTTAATATCTCTTTTTCATTCGTCTACCTTCTTCCGAAAGTGGCAATGTACTCAAAAGCTAGGTATTTTCTCACTAGTGTTCTCACGAAAACTTGTGGATTAATACCCATTGTGTTTTCTGAAATCATTTAATGAATTCTTTTACATATCAGTGTATGAGTGTAATGACAGTTCACATTATACATAAGATGTAGTAAAATTGGTTCTGTAGTTTATGAGTTTTATAATAAAGTTTCCGAGTTTTGTTTTAAAGATTATGAGTTTTTGAGTTTTGACGTCAAACAATTAAGATATACTACAGTCTACGTAAGTTACAAACTTTAAAAGCCCCGAAAAAAATACACGTTAGCTTATCTGATGTATTGCATCAAATGCTTGTTTCTTTTTTTCTGTGTAATGATGGCTATAGATTGGGGATGCTGATTGAGTTGATAGTCTATTAGCCGATGTGAAGCAGTAACGGCTGAATGGTGGGTTTAATGGGCTGAATTGATATGATTGTTGGTTGATGACGGTTATGCTGGTTGGTGTCTTTAAGAATGTCCCTGGTACGAATGCTGCGGCTGTCGTGGGCGATACTAGGTGATGTGCATGTGCAGTTTGTCTTTTTCATTGGTGGGGTAGTGGGAGATTTAACTATTTAAGAAGGGTGGAGGAGAACAGCGGAAATAGTTGTGCAGTTGTGCCTTTAGTGTGTAGAGTCTAGACATTGACACACAGTACACATCCTACTGGAACGACATTGAGTCTTAATTTAAGGGGTAATTTGGACATTCTATTAATAAGTTCCATTGACTAGTTCATACCTCCCGTGATGTTGGTTTAAATTTTTAAGGTCCTGGTAAATATGTCGTGTTGATCTGTTAGATTGGTTGATCCAGGATTTTGATCTTGAGGCTATGAAATTTCTATGTTGGTGCTAGGTTTTCCTATTGAGAATTAAAACTTTTAGCAGACGTGAGATAAATGTCACTGTCATTGTTTATATACATTGAGTAAAGCTTGCTGTTTAATTCTGTGCTGAAATCCCTGACCTGCGAGATTGTAGTTGAAATTAACATCCCAAATGTTCTCTCGGTCTCTTCATTGCAATCAAGTTGTCAACCACATTGTCCTTTTTTGCCGGTTACTTTTGTTTGTACGAGTTAGCAAGTGGATCCAGAAAGAATAGAGGAGAAAGAAAAGGGGAGGGGGCGGACAACAGTCCTTGTTTGGTTGGCAAATTTGGTTGTAGAGAAATGAAAATATACTTTTTCACCCTACTGGTCAAATTCTAATGCTTCCAAGATGATTGTTTTTTGAACGGAAATGGCATTTTGCTCCATTCCCAGTCTTCATCCCTTCTCTGCCCTTCCCTTTCTTCATAATATCCACACAAGCTCTTGGTGATCTATGCTTACTTTCCTTGGGTGGTTGATATTGCTATTTTTGTACATCAGTGAAAACAAACCCTAGCATTGCTGATGCTGCGGTTGCAAGGATCTCTCAGCAGACTAAAGTTCTTGCCGAAGGTGGTTACGAGAAGGTATTTAAGCAAACTTTTGAGGCGCTTCCTGAGGAGCAGCTTAAAAAGTGGTATGCGTGCTACTTGTCAACATCTGCAGGGCCTGTCATGGGAACTTTATACCTTTCAACAGCAAAGCTTGCATTCTGCAGTGACAATCCTCTTTCTTACCAAGTTGGTGAGCGAACTGAATGGAGTTATTACAAGGTAGCTTGCTTTATATTTACACTTGATTTTTGTTGTTGTTAATGTTATTGCACTTTCTAATCTTCCTTGTGGTAATTAGTTTTTTTCGATCTTCGAAATTTTTGTTAGCTGACTCGTGCCGTTTATTGTCTCTACTAGATGGTCATTCCCTTGCATCAGCTGAAAGCAGTAAATCCTTCAACAAGTAAAATCAACGCTGCTGAAAAATACATTCAGATTATCTCAGTTGACGGTCATGAGTTCTGGTTCATGGGGTTTGTATATTATGACAGTGCTGTGAAAAATTTACAAGAAGTGGTACAAGCACATAACTCATAGTTGACAGCAGACGTGCAAGATGATCATCGGAGAAGGTTCGTAATGCTGTACATAAAGTTGGTCACAAAGTTGAATATTCATATTTCGTATAAAAATCTTTATATTTCTACTTCGTGTGTGTTTGATTTTATGTGAATTATGATTTTTCTCACTGTTAAATATGTGGATTTAAAACCTCAGCTTTCTGGTAATTATGATAACAATATTCATCAAATTTGTAGTTTTTATTGAAAATTGTTGAGTAATACTATTTGTACTAGAGTTATCGGAAACTCCAACTCAAATGGGAAAGAACTTAGAGCACGGAAAATAGCTACGTGACAGCTACCGAGCTACGTGTACCTGGATTGTTATCGAAGCTAAATAAAGGTCGGATGATCCTATAAGGTCAATAGAGAGGGTAAGCAATGGCGGATTGGTGGTTTATACAGTTACACAAGATCGTAAGTTTAGGCGACCACCTGACGAGTAATTAGCTAACGATTCATAAGGGTTTACCTACACACTTATACACATTTCATGACATCACTCAATTTTGAAGATCAATTTTTTTCTCAAATCAAAATATACCGAGGTGAAATGTGAAAATTAATGAAGTGTCGATTTAACCTATAATTACTACGGAGTACAATAGAAGTGCGAAAGTTAAAATTGTAGTTAATGATTATAATCATGTCTTCTTATTAAAATAATGAAGGTTCATTGATTAGTATCGTTATAATTAGAATCATAACCACGCATGTTCTCTTCAGGAAGATCAGGAAAAAGAAAAAGATGATACATCACACGTTCACAATCATGATTAAAAAAAAAAGTTGGTTAATAAAAATGTATCATAATTATTTGATCTTCCTATTTAACTTTTTTTTATTCATGAAAATCAAAACTCAAAAGTTTTTTTGGCAGCTTGTATGTAATAATTTCGTTTATCGTCATCCATGTGGACCGGGTCAATAAGTTTCCTTCACCGCCCGATGTCAGAAATTGCACCTTCACAATCCTTCACATGTATGTCGTCTTATACTCTTATGGAATTGAATTATACATTAACTCTTAAGTTTCTATATTATTATACGGGATAATCTTTAACTTAACTTTGGCATCCCAAAAATGAAAATGGTCAAGTTTAACGCCACTCCAAAATCTTTAACTTAGCTTTGGCACCTTCACATGTATGTCGTCTTATACTGATAACGCCACTCGAAAATCAACGATGTCATTTGAAATAGCGGAATTAAAATAACTTAAATTTGAAGGGAGAAATAGTGGGGCTACAAAAACGTTTTGCGATTAGTATTCTTGAAGACACTAACATTGTTTTGGCATCTTTCTATATCTTCCAAGCACGTATAAAGGGGGCCATCAAAATTGAAAGAAAGAAGGATGTAAACCACACCAATACACCATAAACCCAAAAATATCTCACACATACATACACTTATGTCCTTATCTTTGTCCCTCATATTTCATACATTCTTCTTCAATACGATAATATTCATTTTAAACTTTAAACGTCCACCAGAGACAGCAAATGATTTGTCCTATACATGCAATTAAGGTGGAAACATACTTGATTCGTGTTTATCTTAAAACGAATATTACCGTCTTAAAACAGACTGATTGATAATCACATTTTATGATTTTATTGATCAAAGTACTAGTAATACATACATTAAGATCAACTAGAGACCTCATCCAACAATTTATACCTTCTAACCTTATTCCTAAAAACATGTTTAATGACAATTGGACCACCACTACTACTTCTACTGCTACTACTATTTGAGAAATTATTATTATTGTTATTATTTTTATTATTATTATTATTTGACACTAATTCTTGTGATGACTTTGTCCTCCTTAACCTATCATCCTTGACTTTGACTTGAAAATTAACGGCTGTGATTCGTTTTCTGCTTGATGGTGATTGGGCCTCCGTTGATGTCATCATGGGCTTCTTTATTGGGCTTATGAGCTTCATACTCTTGGGCCCTGGCCCATCAACATGGTGGTTGTTTGATATTACCCTTGTTGTGCTAATGGTCGCGATACGATTACAATTATGATTATGATTATTGTTATCGTCCTTCTCGATTAAGCACCAATTACATACTCTATATGATTCCGCTTTAGGGTATAGATTGCTACAATATCTGATAAAAATAACAATAATACAAGTAATTAGTATGAATATATATCTAAGATTAACTATATATATGCAAGTTACTTTTAATCTTATTGTATTTGTATTAAAGTGTTCTGACAGTAAGTCTTGCTTACAACCGTTATAAACAAGAATAACCGATAGTAGGAGTACTTTATTGGAGCACATGCATTAGTAGGGACATTACCATGAAATCTCTATAATTTCTTGGATCATTCAAATGCATAAATCACAATTAAAGTTGCAACTAGCTTGGTAGTAGGAGTACTTTATAAAAGAACCATAATGAAAAACCTATGTAAAATATCAAACCTAATACGAGTAGCTATGTAGAAACAATATTCTCTCAAATCCAATCATTTGCTTACTCTTTTTTTATTCTTTTTGTGAGGTTATTTTAATAAGAAAATAAACAAATGACTGAAACGGAAAAGAAGATAACAATGAAAATGATAAACAAATGATTAGGATAGAGGAAGTACGGAGTATTAGTTACCAATGCAAGTAACGAGTATTATATTCAAAATGAATACTCACGTATTTCTTAAATGTAAACAATCTATTGAAACGGAGAGACTTCATATATACTCGCTATGTATGTAATATGTATGCGTGTAAGGTCATTTAATTTAAAGTAGGGTTAACATAACTACATAAGTTAGTTATAGAAGAGAATGGTTAATTAAGGAAAATTAATAAAGAGTGAAAAAAGAATAACCTGTGTTGAGATCTGAAATGGCAAATTTTGCAACGAAAGAGTTCATTGGAAAGACCATGATCACCACACATGCAACATTCATACTTTTCTGTTTTGCTTCTCTTCATTATTTTTTTATTTATTTGAATCATTTAACAAGTAATACATATATATATATATTTATTCTACTAAATATATGAAGAACTAACAACTAATAAAAACAAGAGAGAATTAGAAATGAAGAGAGAGAAAGAAGAGAGAGAGAGGAGAGGAGAGGAAATGAGCAATCCACCACACACGAATGTCCCACGCACGACATTTTATTGCCAGAATTTGTACTTATTATTATAAATAGTTCTTAGAAATAAAAAAATATGCATTATTATTTATCAATAGCCAATACATATGTAGTCTTCGTCATTTTATTTACTTTGGACGATTATATAAAGTTTTCTTTTTTGAGATCATATAAAGTTTGTTTAAAGCGTTTTATTTTTATAATGTTATTGTTGGGGCGCTGAAACGGAATTTATAGTTAGGGGATATAAATATTTTTGAAGAAAGAGTAGTTCATAAATGTGAACTTAAAGAAATAACAAAATACATTTAATAAATCTACAAATACTAGTTTTAACCCCGTGCAAAACTGCACGGGGTGTTTTTATGAAAAATAGTAAATATATTATTAACAAAACATACATAATCTAATTGGGTGAAATATATTTATGAAATTAACACAATAACTTTTGGTCAAAGTTCAGGCATGAATATTCACGTCAAAGTCTAGTATTAGACGGGTTTTTATGCCTGATCCAAATTTTAGTGTTTTTTTTATAGTAAATTTTAATATAGAAGTTTGAATTACCATCGTTGATAGATTAATTTTTCAAATTATTGTCGTTATTCATTATAATTTATATTTGTTGAATTTATTTTTTTGTTTAATCTGTAATCTCTTCAATTTATTTTTTTGGTAATTTATTGTGATTTTCATTTAAAATAGTAACAAAAATTAGATAGAAAGTGTTCCCGCCGTCTCAATTATTTCTGTTTATTTTATTACAATATCTAAGATAAAGTTTTAAAAAAATAACCGAGGTGGATGGAATCAGATTTAAAATTTAAGGCTGAAGTTGGGAAAGTAGGAAAAATTTCAACGACGCGGAGTTTTTTGTTTACGTTTTATTAAAAAATCTGCAAATATTTTCAATCGGTTTTTCGAGTTTGAGTTTATTTGGGTAAAAAAAATAGTGGAAAAAAAATGATACACATGAAAAAAATAAAGTAATAGAGATAAAGAAGTGGGGTCAACTAATTTGTTGTGGTGATGTGGCTTAATGTGGAGGGTTTAAATGTTTCTGTTTTAATATCTAGGGGATTACATTGTTCCGGTAAGGGTGGTCGAACATAAGGGCCGATCGGCGAAGTTGACAATCCCCTCAAGCCCCGGGTCAACTGTTGCGCGGCTCACCTAACCCGGTTGTCGCCCGGTCCGCTACGTAAAACTAGGGTGGCATTAGGTAGATCGTCCTACGTTAACTTCACTACTTGGGTTGTACACATGAATGGTCATTTATAATCTCTTTTATGATCAACTGATTTTAAAATGAAATATATTCGAACAATAACAGTTTAATACTTCTCGTGTAAGTCCGAGTATACTCTCAACCTATCATTTATACAAGTGATATCGTAGACGTTCACCTAACACCAAAGGGAGTAACATGCTACTTCCAACATCAATCTCTGATATGAACATCAACAAATAGTAATGTAAAAGTATTCTTACATTACTCACGCCAATAATTAGAAATTAGAATGAGAAAAAACCACTTATATAAAATCAGCAAGTCTTGCTTGCGACGGGCTCTCACAAAGTACAAATGAGGGTGCAAGTGGGGGCTCCATTTTCCACCCACTTGCACTTTGTGAGGAGGATTTGACCCGCTTGCGACGGGTCGATCCGTCACAAATGAGAATTTGTGATATAAAATAGTGTACACCCTCTATTACAGTGAGTAGCTTATGTTTGTTTTATTTTGTGAGGTAAAATTAGAATAAGCATAAATTATTTACTAGTACGAAGGTGGTAGTGTATTTACGTAATTTTTATGAAAATCTTCACTTTGATTATTGAACCAAGTATATATCTTAATTATGAGATTAGTGATGATCCACCGTCCACGCAATGACGCAATTAGTTTTCTCTAAATCACATGTAGTGCACGTGAATGGCTGTTGGGTGAACAACTACGATACCATTCAGATTTTAGTGTCGTTTATTAGCTATATTTGTAAGATTCACGTTTAAAATATAAAGTTACGAGCTTAAATTAGGAGAATATTAATTTTTATATAAAACTGTACTATTTAAGTATTTTTCATAATGAATTTATAGTGTAATCTATCAACTACGGAGTATATATTACGGAGTACAAAGTTCTTTTGTGGAGAAGCATGAACAAATTTTAATGAACTCCCTTTTGATAAACACGATATGTTAATATAATGATAAGCAGTTAAGCGCCAATGGCGCGGCTTAGTTTATAAATTTAATATGATTTTCTTTTACATCTTTTATCTAATTTTTAGGTCCAAAAAATAATACGGAATAATACTCGTCGTATAAAAATATTTGTAACATTCTTATCGGATTCAGAGAAAATTGACTCGAACACTAGTCGTCTTATTATAGATACACGGTAGACATTAATTATCGACTTGATTATCATATGAAATGATAGTATAAGGTGATAAATGTGTTGATCTGGTTTTTTTTTCGATTATATATGTTAGCTTCGGGAACTACGAATAACCATTAATGTTATGGAGTAGTAAGTAAATCATTAAGTCTTGCTTAAGACGGGTAATATCCGTCTAAAGTTTAAGACGGGTGAAATACTGCCAAGTGGTGGTAATAATGACAAAACTTTTTGTATTTTCTAGGCAACAAATGGTCTGATTTGATATGTATTTGACTCGTCTTAATCTTACACGAATAATAATCGTCTAAAATGAGAATTTGTGTAAGTAAATACTACCATATAAAGTGAGAGTGTCCCATTAAAGTAGTAGCTAAGATATGTATTGGCCGACAATTTTGGGTTAGAATTCTTAGTGGTGTTAATTTAACCTCAACGTAAAGTATGAAACCACCATCTTTTATCGCACCAAAGTTACCTTCAGTTTGAGTTCGTGATGATAGAGACTCGTGGACTTCTTTAAATTTACTTCCTTTATCACAGTAATTTGTTTAGCATTTATATTTTAGGATTTTTTATTTATTTGTTTACATTCGTATAGTAGAAGATTTTCTGTGAATAACTTGATATTCTAATAAGATTATTATCAACATTACTCATGGAGGAAGTAAAACCACTACATGAAGAATATAATCTCTTAAATAAATCACAAATTCTCATTTGTGAGGGGGCGACTCGTCACAAACTTGCGACGAGTCAGCCCTCTCACAAAGAGCAAGTGAGGAGACTTATTGTAAATAAATATTCCCACTTATAAAAGATCGTTAAAAGTCGAATCAAAATAGCATAACCTTACACAAATATACACAAACAAGACCTTCAATGCGTCTTTAATTTATCCCTTTTTTCTATCTATATAGAAATGCCAACTTTAAAGTACAATATTGATAGATACGTCAAAATCAAGCTTTTTCCATGGCTTATTTTCGCATCACAATAATAATAATAATAATAATAATAAGGGGGTGGGGGCCCAGATTGTCTCTCGGCTCCCCCACCAACTTCTTGTAAACTTTACATTTTATTTTAATGATAGCTGCGCGCATCTTATAATAATAATTAAAAAAAAAATAATAATAATAATAATAATAAGAAGGGTGGAAATTAGAATTTCTGAACATTGTTTTAGCACGCTTCAATTCTATATGGTCCATTATACTACCTAATACATTACACAATTCCTTCCATGGTGGTTGTAAACTTTATAGCTAGATGTGATAGACTTAAAAGCTAGTATCATACTTCCTCCATTCAACTCCACTCTACCACTTTCTTTTTTATACACTATTCACAAGCGATCATATAATTGCAATTTTCTCTCAATATATAAGTAAAAAATATATTCATGTGTGATCTTGTTTGATTCGTCTTTACGAGTACATTATTAATATCTAACTTTTATAATTTTTGCAAACACGTAGCTAACGATATTTACCGTGTAAAACACGTCTCGGCAAATGTGAAAAAGTTTTTTGGTAGAGTGGAGTTGAATGGAGGAAGTATTCTTTATTTTTCATAGGCCTAACTAGTTTGATTCCATTGTTGCATGTCAATCCACATATATACATACGACCAATGGCGGATCCAGGATTTAAACTTTGAGGGCGAAGAATTTACGGAGGAAGAACGACCAATCCTACTACTATTAAAGCACAAACATTTCAAGCATTTTTGTGCACCCACGTCACTACAACAAGTCTCATTTTCTTTCTTTTTTTAGTGACCCCACCACTAACAATCCACTCCCTTCATTTTCTTTTTTCATTTTTTTCATTTTTTTCATTTTTCAAAGCTAAAAGATGGTTTTCATATCTCAATTTGTATATTTGTATGATTTACATTACAAATTATCCAAATGAGTTAAAATAAAAAAAATTTAGTACTTCAATATTTTCATCCTTTATATATATAATTGTAACAAAGCATGATTTTGTCTAAAATAGAACTAATCAAACAATGTTAGCAAAATACTCAGTATGTATATATTTCATAATATACCAACTTTAAAATAAAGAAACTTCTAAATAAAAACTGTGAAAACATTAACGGAGATATCCAAATTCTGAAAATCAACATTTTTACAACGATTGATATGATTTGAAAAATCAAATTTAAATTGATATGATATGCTACGGAGTATGAAATTTAAATTGATATGATTTGAAAACCCAAAAAAAATTTAAAAAAATATATCATAACTTTGAGAAAAAAATGTCGGTAAAAAATAAACTAAAAATTTATAAAAACAAATTCCCAATGCTTTCAAAAAATCAAGTGGGGAAAAATGAAGCTTGAACAATTTAAATAAATATTTATAAGTGCATGTAGTGAATCTGGAGATTTTAAGCTAAAAAAACCAAAACTAAAACCAAATGAAACAATTGTAGGATGAAACAATTGTAGGTTAATCAATTAAAATCGATGAAGCAAGTGAAAACAAGATAGATCTGTCCCAACAATGGATTGAAATAAATAGTTATGTGATTTATTTACTTTTTAAGAATGGGGGTGCATCAAGGGGAAAAGGTTCTCCATGAACATGTGATTGGTGAAAGAGACGGCACCAATTTTGACAGTGAGTACTCCAAATGAGGTTAAATGGGAGTATGATTGGTATTAGACGAGTTGGGCTTGGTAATATGTAGGTTGCGTTAATATTGTTGCTAACCAAGAATAGAAAAATGTGAAAGCCTAATTATAACTTGGGTCTGTTATGTTTTTATAATTTTCAAATATCATCAACGCTTTAAAAAAAACCTTGAAGTATTAAACATAATTATAACAGTAAGTCTTGCTTAAGACGGGTATTATCAGTCTAAAGCTTAAGACGGGTCAAATACTATCAAGTGGTGGTAATAAAGACAAAAAATTTGGTATTTTTTAAACAACAAGTGGGGGTGGATTTGGTAATGTATTTGACCCGTCTAAGCTTAAGACGGATAGTTATCATCTGAAATGAGAATTTGTTTGATTACAATTCTCTAATATTTTTTGTTAAACAATAAACTAGATAATAAAAGTATGATTTTTCAAAAAAAAAAATTGAATTAGCGGAATATGTCATATGAGATCTATTATGCAATTAAGCAACCTATTAGCAAGTAACTCCAAATGAGGATACTTATCAGAGTATTTATTTACCTTTTTATTTATAACATGATATTTAATATATGTGGCCGCATATTTAAAAATCACTAGATGAATAAATAAAAGTAAATATTTTTACCCTCTATCATTTTCAATCAACAAGTCTCTTTATAATGCATCTAATTAAAATAGTTTTATTATAGTATTCAAATGGAAAAATAAGTGTACCACCATTATAAACTACGGAGTACTTCATTCATTCTTTTTTTTTTTTTGTGATGAGGGAACCCGTAACTGCTATATTCGGTTCTCATTAGGTAAACCCTCATATATATAATAATCTACAAACCATGTCTACCAGGTAAGCGACCCAAAATGACAGACTCTAAGTCTAGAAAGCATAAACTCATTTCATAAATATTCCGCAAGATTACTTTTCAGAAGATTAGAAACTCAGTCCTTTGCAAATTTCACCCATTTTAACCACTCCCTTCACTCAATCTAATTATCCCCATTTTTCATAATGTTTGTCCAAAAATAATTGTCCTTTCTAAATTTAATAAGAATAAAGTTGATTATCCAAATCCAAAAGTAACTTATATTCAACTACTCTTTTCGCCCAGGTCATTTGTTTACCTTTAGTTTTAACACAGCGAGGTCAGCGACGTAGAAAAGAGATCGAAAGAGACCAGTCATTGGTAGATAAATGGATAAAAAATTACTTTTTCTCAAGAACTAACACTTATAAATACTTAATTGAAATATAATTTAGTAAACCAAAATCTTAATATGACGGGATATAAAACTTACATGATATAAATTTTTTGAATTTCCTTTTGAAGTTAACCTTGCTTATAAAAACATACCCATGCACTGACAGCAATTATAAAATCATACCCGTGCAGTTTTGCACGGGGTTAAAACTAGTAACATAAGATATACTCGAAAAACTTAACTAAAAACTCATTAACTCTCACCCGCCGAAAGGGGGGTGCTGCTTTTAGAGTGATGTCCAGTAAGGATAACTCCGAAAACACAAATCCTCGGTTGTAACACATCTTAAGCTTGACATTCACAACCGTTAAAATAATGTTAGGGGGAGGTGATTACGAGATGTCACAAATTACTTTTAGTCATGATAAAAAATAATTGCTTCAAAATTAGGGGAGTCTAGGTTGAGTTTGAATAGTACTCCGTATGTGTGTATTACTAATTAGTAAGTCTCACTTTTAACGGGTCAAGTATCTTCCACTTGGGTAGATAAGACAAGCTTAGGAAAATCCCAAATAACTTTTCAAGTATCTCCTACTTGGTAGATAAGACAAGCTTAGAAAATCACAAATGATTTGTCTTTTACCCGTTACAAATGAGAATTTGTGATTACTATGCATTTACGTTATTACTATGTGTTTCACGTTATGTGAGTCGGTCTCGTAAAAGAGTTACGAGTTATTGCACCCACTACAAGAGAATGATGTTTTAGCTATTGAATTAGCAACTAACCGAAACTCAGTTGCTAAATATATAACTTAGCGACTAACGTTGAGACAAAAAATATATTTAGTCTTTACATAGGAGACCAAACTATAATGGTACCTAACTACGTCTCTATTTTAGAGACTAAATAAATGAGTTAGCAAATTTAGTATCCAATTTAAGTTTTTAGATACGAAAATTTGTCGGTAGCTAGAGTTGTCTCTATATACGTTGACACAATATAACGGAACAATCTATTTAGTCGCTACTTAGGACTTAGGAGACTAAATAAAAGTAGTATATAAGTACGTAGTTAATATAAAGACAACACAAAGTGAGTAGCAAATTTAGTATCTAATTTTTGTTTTTTTGCTATTGAAAAACATTGTTAGCTAAAGTTAATATTCAATATCATGTGTATTGTACATTTCATACAAAATAAATATTAATGTGAAATATTTTTTTGAATTATTATCATAGTCTACTTATATCATTATAATTATTATTGAAAAGTACTTTATAATGTACATACGTAACAATGACTTTTACGTTAACTAGATATTCATTACTCAAATAGTCATCAATCTTCATGGGAGTCAATGGTTAGAATGTTAGTTATTGAGCTAGAGGTCACAAGAGGTAGTGCATCGACATGCATGAAATCAGCACCGAAATTTAAGCATTTCATACAACAGTTATATATGAATTGTTAAGATACTTCAATGGGTGATGCACAATGAAAACCAGTATGCACTAAGATCGGACCTCAGCGAAATCCAACAAAGTGAAGCTAGTTCAATAGCAAACGAAGCATAGTCGCAAGCATTGAGGAAATCAGATCACTAAGATCGGACCTCAGCGAAATCCAACGAACTGAAGCTAGTTCAATAGCAAACGAAGCATAGTCGCAAGCATTGAGGAAATCAGATCACATATAAATAGTGCATGCCAAATTGCCAATAAGTACTTTGTACAATGTCAAAGTCTTAAAAACTTTTAATTCCAAACAATCAAGTGCAGAAACCCCACAAAAAGAAAAAAAAATCCATGAATAATAATAGACGATTGATTTAGCATGACTAATGATGAAACGCATCAAAAGCCTAACTAGTCGCTCTCATGCCATTCCCGGCAATAAAGAAGCTGGTTATCTTCAATCTTGGGTCCCTCCGTCCAATCCAATTCGGAGATTGCAGGGTCAGGAGTCCAGTTTCCAGGAGCGGCCTTTTCACGGGAGGCCAAGAATTCAAAAGCTACTTTAATTATCACCGTAAAGGTGTGCACTTACTTAAACGGTAAATGGCATGATTTCAAGAAGAATCAAGCATCTACTAACAGTGTTCCAAATCAAATACCTCATTCGCAGCCTCCAGGAAGGGATAGAGTTTCGGCCTTGAATTTCAGGGTTTTCAAATAGTTAATGGCTTCATCTAACACCACAATTGCATCCTTACCCTTTCCACCAGGAAGTATTGTCTGCAAGATTCTCACTGTCTCGCGTATTTTCTCTCTTCTCATTCTTTTATTCCCAAGTGATGAGTTTGTCTCCCTAAATGGCATTGCACAGCTAGATTCAGCGTCATCTTCATACTCAGAGGACGTAGTCTGCTTGATATGACTTGGGCACATTACAGAAGGAACTTGATGGTCACTTCCTGAGAATTTCTGTCGTTTCATGGGTCCTGCAGAACTAGCAACTTCATCCATCTCTTCTTCTTTCACCCATTCCTGCTTCTCGAAAGCAGTCATCGTACTGGGGGAATTCCCCGTGCTTGCTTCCTCACCATCATCACTATCATTGTCTTCGTCCTCTGAGTAAAGCAAGGCGTTGATCTCCTCTGAGTTTTCACGCAGGTCGCTTCTATCGCCACTCTCGTGACCATCGCTTAAATTAGGTCCTGAATGAAGCACATTCCTCCTAATTCCGAGTTCTTCATCTTCATCGTCATTAAGATTATAAGAACAAGTCGGCCTACGGGTCCAGGCGGTTGGCCGCGGGATTGAAGTACCAATCCCAGAAGCCAACATCATGGTCGTTTTGTCACCGGTCTGATCAAATACAAGAAATTGCTTGAAAGCCGGTCCGCTGCCATTAGTGGGAGAGTTAGACTCCCCATAAGTTTCACGAGCAGCGGAAGGAATGTTCTTGGGTAGGTCGGTTTCGGGGGAACACTTCTCATGCAATGTCTTATCTCGTACAAGACACTGCCTAGAGCGAGGCAAACAATAAAACCAACCATGATGCTCCTTCAATGGCCCAGATTTGATATTGGGCACTCCTGAAAGTCCAATAGTAGGCGAGGTACTATTCGTAGGAGCTGCAGTAGTGTAAGGTATTACACAAGGGAATCCTGTATTTCGCATCCCTGGATCGTCAAATGGTGGTATCAAGGAATGGGCATCTGGAAACTGATCTTCCAGTTGTCGTTCAAGTAACCAGGACTTGAAGTCCTTTCCCATTGATCTGTAACAGATACCTGTGGAACACGTAAATAACATTCATTTAGCCATCAAAACTATAATCAGCTTCAAACGTTAAAAACAGCATCACAAGTTAAGTTGGTGATTAGAAAACATACCACAATAACGCTGATCTCAAAGCCTCGATTTGTAATTGCTCGTCGTATTATCCAAGAAGAAAGCGTAAAAAATAATAAACCCAGCTGAACCAAAACCCCAAAGTGTAGAGCTACAATCTAATCTACGTGACAGGTTTCAACAAATGACGGAAATACTCAGCCTGAAACACGAAGAGCAATAATAATAAACAGCTGATCATAATCAACAAGGCATCCAATATTTAACACAAACAAACAGTAATGAGTCAAATAGGGATACATTCAAGATTTGTAGTTGAGCAAATTCTATGGTTTATCGTAAAAATGGAAACATCCCACAGCAAAACTGATAGTCCAATGCAAAAAGCACTAAGCTTCCACTTAAGATACAAAACTACAAACAAAAAGGAAACATTTTATTCAAACAAACCCTAACATGAAACTACCTCAAGAACAGCGTAGAGCTACTAAGGTCAACTTGTCGCCTGTTCTACATTACTATGTAATATAGGCACATTTTTTCTCCTGATAAGTAACGAATTGCATCCTCCACGACATTCCTTTTATGTTTTAGTCGATATACTTGCTTAACTAATAGAGCCATAGAGGAATAAACAAATGTTGTGGAAACACCCTAAGATTCAAATATGTCCATAACTACCATATCAATATTACAATATACCGTGTTGGGCGGTTATACGTGACAGTCTGCAAATCACCCATCCCATGCCGCCATACCGCTCATCCCTCTAACAAAAAATAGCAACCTCTAATTCAAAAAGGAATAATCTAAGGCCAAAATGATTGAATCATGAGGCTCCTAAATTATTATCCATGTTTTAACCACTTGAGCCAACCAAGGGGAGCTACATAGTAGCAAGAAATAACTTAAACTACTGATATCTGAAACCCAAAAATCTCTAAATATTTTGCGGAAATTTTGCTACCCTAGAATATCGTTTCTGGTTACACCCCTGAGCCAACTCATTCCGACTCCTTTTACCAATGTAGTTATACTTTACCTAAACTAGGGTCTCCTTCATTTTTTTTTAAACTTTTCAGTAGGTCTATGTTGTGACGGTCACAAGCTTGCCACAGACTAAATGTGACCATTTTATTATAATAAAAAGTAATCATCCATAAAATGTTTACCTATCAGATAATGGTTACATTTTCTAATAAAAATGGTCACATTTGGTCGTCACAACTAACAAGCGTGTGACCAAAAATGTCGTCACAAATGAGAATTTGTGTTTTTTTTAAATACTCCAAGTATAAAAAGCAAAGTAGAACAATTCACCGGGACACAGGGAGTAATACATCGACAATTACGATATAGTAATGCACACATGAAAATAAAAAAAGTCAAAAAACACGATAGAAAGAGGGGACAACCTGGCATTGATCAAGAGATTGGAAACAAGCAATGACTCTAACTACAATGGTAGAGAACCCAGCAATTCCGTTCTCGTGTTTCGATGTCCGAAATTTTGTCTGGCTTGCTGCTTGGCACACCATAACTACTCCTAACCCCCCTTTCCCTTTCCCAATTCTACGATCTTACGATTCTACGATCCAATTCTAAATTAACAAATCCAAAAACTAAGAGATCTAATAATTTAGCTGATCATCCGAACGTAACAAGGAATCACAATGAAAAAACTTGAACCCATTTATACTTAATTACTGAATTTAATTTAATTGTTGTTTTGAGAAACAAATGTAATTGGGTTTTTAAAAAATTAATTTAAAGAATAACACGGCAGTATAAATTCAAAGAAACAACTTTGCGAAATAAACAAAACCACTGCATGCTGTGTGAATTACTCCTCAATTTTTTCGAAGTGAAATTCCCCCAAATTTACCTGCAAAAATCAATAGAAATTATGAAAGGTTAATTAATTGGGAAATGCAGAAATAATAAGATGGAATAATTGTGAAGAAATAGAATAAATGAGAGATTAAATTACCAGGAAAACAAAAAGAGAGAAAAAGGAGGAGAAAGAATGAGGAGGATATGTGTTGTGAAAGAGTGAGATTGAGATAGGTGTGAATTTGGGAAGTAATGTCAAGGATTATATAAGACATGTAATTGACTATATTGCCCTCACTCCAAGTGTAAGAGGAATTATCATTTCTAGTCCTCGTACAGCTGACCCGACTCGATAAAGCTTACCCGAGATTTGCAAATGATCTGAAATTGCTCTATCATTGCAATAGTTATAGAGTTTTTATTTTAATCGAGAATGAAAATAAGGTCATTTGAGAGTTTTAGAGATTTCTGCAAATTACGATGTAAGAAGGCTTACATATAAACAGTTTTATCTTGTTTGGATTGTTTTCAAATGATATGAAATAGAAATCGTTATAAGAATTGTATTGAGTGATCGTTACTTCACAATAAAAAAAAAGAAGTGCATTTTGAGATATAAGATTGAATCTAGTGTATCTGAAGTATTGGGCATAATTACAATAGTTACATAGTGTTTTTATTTAATGGATACTAAATATAACGTCATCTGAGGGTTTTAAGGACTTCTACAAATTACGGTGTAAGACGGCTCAGATATAAGCCGTTTTATCTTGTTTGGATTGTTTTCAAATGATATGAAATATAAATCCGGATAAGAATTGCATTGAGTGATTGTTATTTCACAATAAAAAAAAATGCTCTATGAGATGTAAGGCCGAATCCGATGTATCGTGATAGCTAATATTATTGTAGTTTTTGCATCTATGAGATCTAAGGCTTGATATGATGTTCATTGAATACGACTGAACTTGTAGATGTTAGCTGAATCAAAATTTACAAATATGAAAATCCTCTTTTGAGTAGCAATTTTAAAAATTCATTCTCTGTCGAGAAAAATTGTAAGTTCAAGCATATAATGTCATATTATGTTGTAAGTACTCCCTCCATTCAAGTTCAAATACAACAACAAAAATTTGACACTATTCATGAGTGAAGATAATCTTTACGATTTCGTATAATATGTAAGAAAATATGGTCATGTGGGATCTTGTTTGATTCACCTTTATAAGTACAATAAGATTATCAAATTTTTATATTTTTTTTATAATGTAAAAATCGAGATATTTACGTTACGATTCGTGCATTGACAAACTTGTAAAAGAGAAATGTTGTGTTTGAACTTGAATAGACGGGGGTATCAGACTTGAAATCCTTTTTTGCTTTCCTCATTTATAATTCAAATTGTGCAAGTATAGTAAGTTTAAAAAATACTCTTTAACCCAACTCGACAAGAAATGTAATTTATTTTCTTTTGTGGAAAAATATAAATGTTAGAACGACAAAAGAAATATGAAATTCGAGTTGAAAGTAATATGTTATATATGAGCATCTAATATTTTACTAATTATTGTTTTCCTTTGATGTAAGGAGTTACAAGAATACTTTGCCATGTTAAAAAAACAACAAATAAAAATTATAAATAACACATAAATGTGAGTAATATCTTACAAATATGTCTTTATAAGAGAAACTAATTACCCCGTATAAGCTAACTTTATTAACAAAGCTATCTCTTATCACATCTAACCCTAATCTTTACTAAAGTGGTTAAAATTAACACAATGCACTCAAGAATCAGTAGGTCTTGCTTGCGACGGATCGGATCTTACGACGGGTATTTTGTGAGAGGAAATGGGTAGAGGGGACAAGGTGGACACCCCCATGTGCAGTGGCGGAGCCAGGATTTGAATTTAGGGGGGGCGAAAAATTTTAGGGGGGCGAACGACTATTTTTATAAGGCATTTTTAAAAAATTTCGAAAAATTTCGCTAAAAACTTCGAAAATTCCAACCACCAGGGGGGGCGAGCGCCCCTGCTAGCCCCCCCTAGCTCCACCACTGCCCATGTGCTTCTCCACTCACCCTTGATGGGTATTTTGTGAGAGAATATGATATCCGTCTTAAGCTTGCGACGGATAGTGTCCGTGACAAATGAGAATTTGTGCTCAAGAATAGCAGTCAATCTTTTGAAGGTTTGGAAGATTAAAACAAGGCCGAAATATATAAAGTGGTGAAAGAAAAAGAAAATAGAAAGCGGAAGAATCCAATGTTAATAATAATATAAGAGTTAAAGAGTAAGAAGACCCATGATTTAGTTCTTGACTGTTCAAAACACTGCAAAGTGAATGGACCCTTCTTAAAGTCTATTAAGAACATCATATGTTCCTCACTCTTTCACCAGACCCGTGTGTTTCTACTTCCCATCCTCTCAACTTTAATAATCCCTCGTTTCCGAGTTAAGATCTTCTCCGTTTCTTTTGAGAAAATGTATAAAAATATTAATTGGGTTTACGATTTACTCTTAATATTCATATTTAATTGGAGTTGTGGATCATTTTTTATTTTGTTTCATGGATACAACCGACTGAAATAATAACTCGATTTATGAAGATGTCTTTTTTAGTGTTTTGGTCCTAGTTTCTTCCAAAAGATTTACAAATGCACTTTACATTGATGTGAGTTTTCTTTATGCATTGTTTGACCACGAATCCACGACTCTCTAATAGCAAGTTTAAAATTTTTGCATAACCGTGGCCAATTTTTGATGCATTATAATCAACTTAACAAGATAATACTTTGTAATATTTTGGAACATGGTCTCTTAATTCAACTCCAACATAATAGGTGTTAATTTAGTAGTTATGATAAAACTGAATCATGGGTGCCAATTTTGATTTCTAGTAACTTGTTTGACACGAACAAACAAATAAATTAATCATCAAAGTCCTACATATAACTATTGGTCCATATTTAAAAGTTAAATTGTCACCTGATTAACTATCAACTTCTTCACCACTATCGTATTTTACGAAATAGACCATGCTAAGTAATTCCTCTGTTATGTTTAATTCAACACATTTGTGTTAAAATATACTCCGTAGGTCACATATATTAAGCAAACGTATGAAGTTCAACGGAACCGATTAAGTACTAAACATGATCCAAAATGGTAGCTATTATGATGTCACGAACCATGTGTTAAGTTACTTTTCTTTATGTAAAACAAAAGTAGTAAGCAGGGGAAGCATATTGAACCCAGTGAGTGTACGAGTAGCCTTAAAAATAGAGGGTAAACCATGATTGTATCACCTGCACCATATCTTATGCACAGTTACCGTATCCATAATCCTCATTTATTTATACATGCACCCTTAATTTAATTATATATTTATACAAGCTTCTTTTATTTTTAATACTTTAGTCTTTTGTATCATACTTTCATGTTTGTAGTGGAGGGAACAATAATATGGACAATTAAGATTATCATCTAGTTTAATTTGGTAGCACAATGCAACCAAATCCCCTAAATCAGGAATTAAGCACACGCCTAATATAAAACTTGTTATTACTCATATCATGCTCAAGTATTATACTAGTAGAATTTGAGTCCAGTTTCTCTCTATTTTCTAAAGGAGTTGGATGGTGCATTTTCTTATAACCGACCGGACTGTATTCTGGGGTCAGCCAATGACTCTAAATGTAATTCATAGAGAGAAAAAGGAGAGAGGAAATGGATAAGATCTTTGTCTGTAAAGTTTGTTACTTTTTTTTTATTGCTTGGCTATTATCCGAAAACGAACAATTCGAGACTATATATACTATGATGATCAAAGGCTAGATATATAACTAAAGATTACTCCATAATCTTCTCTCTCGGAAAATAACCCTTTGACACGAGATTTCTATGAGTATATATATTGTAAAACAAGCTATTTGCCTTTGGCTTCGTATATGAATTGAGCCTCATTATTAATATACTCGTAGGTTGTTAAGGTCTTCATATTTAATCCTATTTTTGTAATGTGGCTTTAATTTTCCCCACATCAGTATAATTAGGAGTAAAAAGTACGAGTACTATGCCAATGATCGAAAGATTTTGAGATTGAAAAATGTATTATTGTAGGCTTATACTTTATGTAAAAATTTCAACTGTAAGTAGTTTTCTGTATTTATTTGAACTTCAAAGCACACGATCCTTATTTTTTTTTATATTTGTAAAAGAAACATTTCAATATGAAATTTATTGATGATTAAGGAATGGTAATTCACTAATTCCTAATCAAAGTTATATTCTTAAGTTATTATTATTACCAATCAACTTGAGTATCTTTGTACTTTGGACCTTTCTAGTTTCTACATGTAATTAGTAGACCACCCATTTAAAAATAATAGCATAATTCAACAAAAAATCCTTAGATAGTAATAATAAATTATTAATATATAATAGCTAACATAATGCCTTGATTAAGCTAATTAGGTGAATGAAGATATGACACATTGCGCACTTTAATTGACTAATAATTGAATAGAAGTATATATATTAGTGAATGGAGAGCAAAAGTGTAGGAAAAAAGTCAAGTACTTTAGGAGCGGCCATAACCCATAAGGAAGGTTATTAAGGCATGGTGATTGGTGGGTGAATTAAGTAAAGGGAAGAAAACCCATTTTGTTGTGGATTCTCCAACAAAAAAGATTCACGCTTTTAAAGTTAAATTAACACTCAAACTTAAACAATAACACAACCACTTTGCCCTTTCAACATGCCGCACTACAATTCTCTTGCCATCTATTACCATTAGTATCACTAATACAAAACCTCGTGTAAAACAACAAATTTAAACGGTTTTTCTAACGTGTGTTATTAGGACATTGCTTAATAAGTTAAATATGGTATAATTAACAACATATTATCAGGAGATATTCAAGTATAAACTCATTTTTAGCATAATTAGGGAGAATATTTTGTTAATCATATCATATTTTAGCTTATTAACGCGTGCCCTAAAGGCACATGTTAGAAAAATCGTTTCTTAATATTAATAAATATTGAGTATTAGTAGAGCATTTGATCAATTAGATGCGTCACGAGCGTGTCGTAAGTATTGGAAAAAATAGTTAGTTACAAGGTGACTAAAAATCATTAAATAACTACAAGTAATAAAGATGCGAAAAGAGAAACTAAATATGAAACACAACGAGATACGATAAGAATCACAAGATCAAATTGTTTTAGGTAAACAATCGAACAGATCAAATTGTTTTAGGTATTGTTGTGTTCCTATAAAAATTTGGGGGAGAAGGGTGGTTGGGTTATCATGATTAATGGAGTACATCGTAATTACTAACTAGTGTATGCATGAAATGATGAAATATATTATTTGATCCTTTAAATGATGAGATTACAAAGTTTTAACGTGAAGGGTAATTTTAGTAATTCTTGCACGATGAACTCACATTGTCACATAAATACATAAATGAGGCTGTGGGTTTTTTTAACTGAGGCAACATCATTTTAAACAAGTTGTTGCACGTTCCATAAGGCACCAAAACACATTATCTTTCATCATAATTGTTTGTGTAATTTTGAAGGAAAGATTTGGATTTGTTCTCTTATCTTTTGTATAGTATAAGTCCATCTATCTGAGGTAAGTGACCAAAATACCCAAAAACGTGTATACCTATGCGTAAATGCGTAATTTAGCCAAAACGATTTAATATGTATAAATTGGCTTCATAAGTTTGATACAGTGTACAATTAAGTCCAATTAACTATTCACTGATCAATATTATAGCCGAAAAGATGACGGAAACATCAGAGAGATTTATATGATAATTGGTAATTGTCATGTTCACTCAACGATTCTACCCTCCGTTTAACGTCGCACCAAACATAGTTGCCACCATTACTCCTCCCTAACTAAGCGATCACCATAAGCCACCATGTACACCTCCCCTACTTCCTCAACTCCCATTTCCGATATGACTTGAGACATGCCCATAAGCCAGATTTCATCTCTCGCCTTATGATAAATGACGTGCCTTAAAAAAAAATTAATTTTTTTTATTATTATAGCGATGATGATTTGTGTATTGATGATCATGGTGTCAATTTGATTATTAATCATCTAGGGAATAAGTTTTTTTTTTTGTGTTTTGGCTATTAGTTGAATGACGTGTTCTCTATTAACAATTTCTCTTGTCTCTCTTTCATAGTTTCATCTTTTATGGTGATCATTTTTTTATGAGAAAATATTTAATTGAACTTAATTGCACATTATATTAAATTTAGGGAACTAATTTACACATACTAAAACGTTTAGGGCTAAATTTGTACATATATAAGAGTAAAAGTTTGGGGTGTAGTTGTTACTTACCCGTTTATACCGACTTGGTTTTATGAAATTCCACGTCTCTTCAAACAATTAATGTGTTATGTATATATGGTCGATATACAAAATGTAATAATAAGGGATTAAAATTATCAATATGCAAATGAAGAATTAAAGTCAACATCATAAACAATATCAAAATGAGGATAACAATTCTAAACCCAAGGCTTCACATTGTGTCTTTAAGGTAATTTGTTCCTTTATGGTACTCAAGGTTGATAAGCAATTGTCTATAAGGAGAAAATGACTTAAGGTTTCTCTTATTTTTACGTGGTACTTTAATTTTAAGAAATAGACAAACTCTACAATGATTAATAATCACACAACACTATTAATAATGCATAGTTTTAGTGTAGACAAGAATATGGAATTGATTAATTTTCCATCATTTTTCTACCATGAACTGTCTTATGAATAACCGAGGACAAACAAGTTTTTAGCTTTTAATTAGTCACTCATCAATCATTGTCATATATAATCTGAGTCTCTGATCGCAATACTCTTGTAGTACTCGTATAAAACTATTTTACACATCATTGTAATACCACTTTATTATTTACTCAAATAACCTTACAAAACTTCTTAATTACTAGGGCCTCTCGTATATAATGTTGTTTTGCTTTCAAGTAATATTTAGATGGATTTATAATAACTAGGGCCTCTCCTGATACATACGAATAAAAGTTAACTCAAGTGATAAAGACTCTCATATTCCAAATATAAAATTTACGATTTGATTCTCACCCGCAACATAAGTGCGCTCACTTAAAAAATTTGCGGAAAAAAGTACATACAAAGTACTCGTATAAAATACGAGTAAGGAAACAAATGATAAGCGTGATAAGAGAGATTCACGTTGGATGTTTTAATAGGGAGACCCGCATGCAGTTTGCGCACGCTTTCATCCTCGCTTCTGAAAGTCTTGATATTCACAATTCACAATTCACAATTCACAATTCACAATTCACAATTCACAATTCACATTTCATGTTCTATAGTTTGTATTCTTATGTGTGTTTGTTAGTGGTTCTATTATTTACCAAAAGTCAAAGCATATTTTAATTGGATGCACGAAAATAACAAATATTTATATGTCTATATACGAGGGTACCATTTCAGTGACATTGTATTGGACTGACTATTGTCGTTATGGCTTTATGCATATGTGTATGTATATGACAATGGAAAAAAAACAATCAATTAGAAGAGAAACATGTGGCAAATGGCAAGGATTATATTCCCTCCAGCCTCCGGCTTAAGCTATTACTCCCTCCGTCCCGGTCATTTGTTTACCTTTATTTTTGCCATAATTATTAAGAAAATTGTAGGGGACCATTTGAAGTGGACATTAGTCCCATTGGGTGGTCAAATTACTCATAGACTATCCTCCTAATATAGAAAGGTAAACAAATGAATAAAACACCCTAAAATGAAAATGGTAAACAAATGACCGGTACCGAGGAAGTAATTGTTTATATTTTTATTTTTTAGTGAGAAATATTTAACCAAATGTAAAAAAAATAAAATTGTTGAGTAAGAGCGACAAGTAATTTTAGGTGCTCTGAGATCATCAATTTATTAGTAATAATCTCTATCTCGAAGTTAACCTTCTTTAATATAAATAATATTTAATTCAAATAATACTAATAATATAATGAAAAAATGTTAGATTTTTAAAAAAAAAATTAGATCGTTTTATGGTGAAACAATAAATTGCACCGATTATGTTTTCTCCCTGAATAAAATCTCAATAAAACAGTTGTCAACATTTCCATTTTATGGCAAATGTCCACTACCTTTACTGGTAAAATCATGATAGGTGATGCTAATGATGTGGAATTAAATCCTTCAGTATCAAAATCGCATTGAGGCTCCCTCTAGATATACGGGATTAAGAAACAATTGCGAACAAGAAATTTCCGACGTTTGTGGTAACACCGGTGTAATTGTGTATCTACGGAGTACTAGAATTCTTATTATTGTATGTATCGGTGCGCTATATATGGATAATCTCATTCATCGAAATATACAACGAACTATTTCCGAATTCTCGATCTTGTTATCGTACCACTATCCCGTACAAATTAACAATTGAAATATACAACGAACTATTTGGAAATCTCTTGTTATCTACTCCTACAAATTAACAAAGAACTCGTTATTACTTCGTAGGAGTTAGGACTTTTTTTTTTTGGCTACGAATGTTCAGGCATACTAAGTCCTTAATACACTCGTAATTTAACATCACTCGTAAGTCAGGACTCGAGCAGGTGCAAGACACTGTTGTGTAAACTGAGAGAATAAATGCATGGAGGTAGGTATCAAAAAAACCATAATCGTATACATCTGACTTTTTCACGCGAATTAAGCATGGGGTCAACCTCTGTTACAATGCATGCGCCCATCTTCCAAGTACTCTTTGTACTATACACCTAATTTCACTAAAAGTTTTCCAGCCTCGTGCATGGACCAACATTCATTTCGGACGTGTTAGTGACTTAGCGTAGCGATGGTAATAGGTCGGGTTTGAAGTAACTGCGGTTATATTTAGATATGTATTTATTTTTACTTTTAAAGTTGTTATATTCAAGGTGTTAAAAAATCATCTTAATCAAAAGATTAAACAAATAATTGGAGATCCAAAATTGGTTTTATGATTTAACACCCCCCTCTCAAACGGATGTCCGTTGCGCTTGAAGTGTGAATGCAACTGCAGACATTCTCATACCTGGTGCTTAGTATTAGTGTATTACACTTTAGAGGTGACAGTAGTGAGATTAGAACCCGTGACCATTCAGTTACATGACTCATATACTATGTCAAAAATCATCTCAACTAAAAGTTTAAACCGTTACTTGTAGTCCAAGATCAGTTCTATACTTTAACTCGAGGATTCAAAATTTCAAGATCGGTGTTATATATCTTTTTTTAGAATGGACATGGGTCTTATCAAAAGATTAAAGATTTAATCTTTTATTAATTTCACGGACATTGAATTTAAATACGTTTAGAATAGGAGTCGAAAGTTCAAACAAATACTCCGTAAGTCTTTTTTTAGATCTGTGTTATATATCTTTGTTTAGAATGACATGGTTCTTATAAAAAAAATATGTTAGGTTTCTTCTCTCCTACCCTATTAACAATAAGTCTTTCTTAAGACGGATTTATCCGTCTCAAGTTAAAACATATCAAATAGCACGCCACTTACATGAATAGAACAAATATTTTACTAATATCTAAGCATAATATTTTGTCTTACATATACAAATAATATGTTATTTGACCCGTTTTAAGGGTCTTAGATGAGAATTTGTACCCGCTAACCAAGATAGTTGGATTAGATCGTTCTTCAATGGGCTTGATAAACATAAAGTATATTCTGCAGTCCAATGCAGTCTATCAATAGCTTGGATTACTACTTTTGGTATTGGGCTTGATAAAATATAATGGACATCTGCATAGTCCATTTATTCCTTTGGACATTGTTTGGGCTGAGTACATGAACTTATGAGTATATATGTATATGTCCTACAAATTTTTATCTGCTGTGGATTAATATCCCCTATTAACAGGGAGGGCAATTTTTTTGGGTACCCAAGACCACTTAAATCCTCTTCTTTTCGACTTAAAGGTACTCTTTTTCAGTTCAGTTTAACTCATAAAAACTTAGTTCAATTCATACTTAGTTTTTTATAAGTTTAGTTCAATTTAATTAAGCTTTTATAAATTTAATTCGGTCCAGTTTAGTTAAGTAAATTTAAGTCCAGAAGAACAAGGGCTTAATAGGTAGAGCCTTGATTTATTATTGAAATGTTATTTTTCTTAGCAGATTAACTTTGATCAATTTTGGATAGGATGATGTTCATAATTTCTTATTGAAACGGATTCAAGTGAGGTTGTTTAAAACCATGACGATTTCGAATATAGTAAAGTCCGAGCCATGACTATATAGATCAGGCGACACACCGTCTCACCGAGCTTTGCCATAGAATAATACCGAGCGAGTACTCCGTAGTCCGTACTAGTTAGATCGAAAGCATTCACTTAGGATACTTAGATTCATTCACTTCAAATATGATCACAACATACTATATTGTACGGAGTATATAATACATAGAAAGAATATAGAATTAGAGATCACAGTTTTGTCTTGATCCTTAATATGTTTTCCTTAACGTTTAATTTCCAATTATAATAAAAGTTCATTAAGTAAGATTGGTCGGAAGAGGCACGTGATCCAAGATATATAGCTGCTAAATCCCTACAAATAAAAACAATCGTTGCACTTTTACTATCTGTTTGTCCTGCTTCAAATCATGTGTTCTAACTTCTCGGTTAGTCACCATACTATAACAATAAGTCTGATACTACCCGTCTAAAGCTTACAACGGGTCAAATATTATCAGGTGGTGATAATATAGACGAAATTTTTGGTATATTTTAGACAATAAATAAAGTGATTTGATATGACTGTACCCTTTTAAGTTTAAGACGGATAGTATCCGTTTGAAATGAAAATTTGTGAAACTCTAATTACAGAATCATGTGTTGGAAGAATGGTTGATGGATTAATTCGGACGTGCACTAACGTGATTTTATTAGTTACTTTTATTGTGCAACGTATTAGCATAATAGCATTGTTTGAAAATAGATTCTCAAGTACGGAGTAATTAATTTGGAGCTACAAGTAGAGATTGATTCCACTCTTTAGTAAACCATTTTTTAGCAACAAAAACTTTGGAGAGATCAATTATACAATAGCTAAATTTATCATCTCTTACCAATAAATTTGTGGTAACTTTTTATCAAAAGACGTTCACAGTAAAATAATCACATTTAATTCGTCTTAAATTCAGACGAATACTACCCATCTGAAATAAGACTGGCTGCTTATCATAATATGTCAATTTGGGATATATGGTTTGACTCTTAACGTATACGTGAATGCTAATTTGAATTGGTTTATTTGAAGATATTTATTTTTGGATTGGGTTATGTTGAAAGTGGGCCAGGTTATGTCAAAAGTGGGCCAGGTTCAATTGATCATTTGGGCCAGCTAATTCCGGTCAATCACTTTTACCATGTGTTAGGCCCTTAGGGGTATGTATTAATGTCATTAGTTGCAAATTGGTATAATTTTAGTTAAAGTAAGTAGAGTGGTTAAATAACTTAAATTGTGTTAGTTAAGGCCTAAGGGTGCCAATAATTTGCTACTCTAATCGATTTGAATTTCACATGTGAATATTTACGGAGTAACATTTATAGAGTGGAGAGTTAACCACACAATAGATTACTCCTTTTATTATCAATTGTTCCTGAATAATACCTCGTTGTATTTAAGAAGTAGCTCGTGCATGCACTTTTAATTGAATTTAACATGATATAATTATAAAAAATTAGGGAATTTGTGGTGGCTTATGTACTCAGTTTAATACCTCTTTTTGGGCTTATGTTGCACCAATGTCCATAAATTATAGTAGTACGATATTGTTCACTTTGAGTCAAACTCTCACGGATTTACTCTTGAGCCACTCCCCAAAAAGTCTCGTACTATTATGTTTTGTGGACACAATAGAGATAATCTTTCACCTTTTATCTACCAAAACGGGCACATGTTTGCACCTTAACAATAACTCTTTACATAAGTTCAATTCGAGTAAAATCAATCCTACTTAAGTCCTTTTTTATATAACTAATTTCACCAGAATACGATTTTGATAACTGTCGGGATAAAAAAAACTCTTATGTCTTTCTTTTTTCAGACGAGGTTTTGTGAACAATACATGGTAAAATATAATCACAATTATACAACCTGCATTACAGCTTATGATAATTTATTTTCTAAAAATGAACACATTAACTATAAAATAGGTGCAAATCTCGTCTTATAATTACAAAAGAGAATAGGCCATTTAAAGGCATACCATTTCATTTTTCCAAAGTGAAAGTTGTTGGTACATTACTACATTCAAACCAGTGTTAAGTACAACCACTAATTACCGTACACAGTTAATAACAAATTAGTGATACTTTTGATTGAATAATAATTGAATTAATAAGTAGTTGCTCCCCGTACCATTACTTTGTCATCTTAATTTTACGCGCTTAAATTGGTTGTTTGTAGCTGCACTAATTATTACTATGTCAAATTGTCAATACTGTAATTGGAATTAATTGGATGCAGATATCATTTGATTTTGGTAGCACCACTTACATTTAGTCACCTTGCTGTTTAATTTTCCAACTATTATTGGAAAATGCATTTTTGGCAGTATCTTATTTGTCTCGGTTAATTTTTTATGTTCATATGGGACGCAAAATTAACTTACTATACCTAAAACGGAAATTTCAAGAAATAACTGTGCCCAATTAACAGTAAATGTACAGAGTTAGGGCTACAAATGGAGTACAGAATAAGTAGGGTACAATAATTGTTGCATAGATCGGTTTCGTGTCTATGAACAATCTAATATAGCATGAAACTGAGTTGATCTAACATGTAAGACTATCCTAATCTCCAGGATTATTGACGTTTATATTTTATGTTCATTCAAATTATACTTACCTAAAGCTAAATGTTCTATGGTAGTAGTACTACATGTAACTTTATTTCAAAGTGTAGTGTACTAGTCAAATTAGTTGCCATATGAAGGACAAACTGAAAACCCGGACAAAGGTTCCACAAAAACGGGTCAACTAAAGTGGTTATATAATAGTAAAGGGGCGTAGGACACATGTATTATGAAGTGCCCCTAAATAATAAGGGTAGTAGTGGATGGCATTATATAAACTGCATTCCCAAAGCTCCAGCTAACTAATTGCCAATGAAACCCTGAATGCACCCTAACCCAAAACTAGTCTTAACCAGACATACAGTCAACCATACCTCTGTCTTTCAGACACTATTTTAAACATAAGAGGTTCAATATATATGTCCCACTCATATCATTAAGGTCCCCTACATCACAAATTCTTATTTAAGACGGAGGTGCTGGTATCCGTCTTAAGCTTAAGACGGATACCATATTCTCTCACAAAATACCCATTAAGGGTGAGTGAAGAGCACATGGGGGTGCCCACCTTGTCCCCTCTACCCATTTTTTCTCACAAAATACCCGTTGTAAGATCCGACCCGTCTTAAGCAAGACCTACTGTCCATACATATATACCACCTTACCTTATCTCGAAATTCGCTGAAGTCATTGAGACACTAGGATAATATTGTTATCAATTTTAATGGGTAAAACAAAAATCACATCGAGTAATAATTGCAAAAAAATACGGAGTAGAAAAAAATTGAAGCGCAGTTTTGATTCGAGCATTACTAATCTCAAGCTTGTAGGAGGTGGCTCGATTCAAGCTTCCTCTGGGATAAGCAAAAGATTATAATAACTTGGTTTGAGATGAGTTTTGACCGAACAATTTCAATGGCTTCATCGTGAGTAAGGATCTTGTCCATTTCATAGCAAGAAATGAGGATTCATTAGCATGTCTCACTAAAGACGGACACTATTCGTCAGAAGCTAAATACGGACACTAAATAGTAAATACGGACACTATTCGACAGAAATGAGTGTTCACTAAAGACGGATAGTGTCCTCCTCACAATATGCAAAGGGGATGGCAATTGGCAAATGAGAGGATTCATTTACCATCCGCTATGTGAGAAAGGCACTATCCGTATTCAATGAGAATTTGTGCACTAAAATACTTGCAAGAACAAGACAACAAGAAGATATTACTAGTTAAAATACTCCATTAAATTCCTTTATTAGTTTAAATACTCAATTAGATACTGCATTTGTCTAGTGATCCATGTCTTATGGATCACTCAAAAGGTTGTTATGCCTCTACTTTTGGTTTAAGGAAGTCATCATCAAGTTCATAACTTGTTCTTATTCATAAACCATCACACCAAAAACCTTTACAAGTTGATTAGCTAAGAACTTCAATTTACACATGGTACAAAACTCTTTTAATCTCAAAAATAAAACAAAAACAACTCTCTATTATCTAAAAACCAAAATATGCTCCTTTATGCTCCTTTTCACTGACTAATTGGAGCCAATATTATTTAACATCATTTTTTTTTCTGTTTTTTTGTACTAAAAAATATATATTATGATGATAAACACACCAAATAAGAAAAAAAATCTCACTTTTTTTTATTTTAAAAAAATGCCCTATCTTTTTAATTTAAAGCTATTGTTGTCGTCGTCGTCATTGTCGTCGTCATTGTTTAGCTTCCTTTTCTTGGAAGCGGAAATCGGGATTTTGTGTGTAGAATTTGCACAAGACTCAGATAGATGAATTGAAGAAGTATCATCACTTTTGTAGCTCATGCATGTAACATCAAGCACCCCAATTGGACTTTGAGGCACATATGATGATGATGATGATGATGAAGTTGATGTTATACCACTTGAACCATTACATACATTGTTCAGTCTCAAATCATGCATCATTTCCACACATTTCATCACTCTTTCCTGCCAAAATAAGATGATAAAACAGTAAAAACTTTAATAATCCACCATTAAAGATGTTCATCATGAGTTACTTCATTATATTATCACTTTATTTTAATGGGATTTTTACCTTTTCAAGTTGTTCAGGAAAAAGTAAAGAAAATGCATTGTCAGGATTTTGTACTGTTTGGGTTTCTTCACTTACAGCAATTGCCACTGCTGCTGCAATTTCTGATGGCTTGTATTGTAACAAGTCAATCCCTGCATTCAATTCACTCAACCAATCAATACTTTCAACATTTTGCATACTTTACACTTATCATCCACCAACATTTCAAATGATTTATGAACAATTATAGAAAAACTCGTCTTTTCGAAATAATTCAGACTCGAGGGACATTGATCGTTAATTCATATGCAAGTGCAGTTATGAAACGACGACCTTGTCCATATGTAACTTACATATGAATCAACGATCAATGTCATTCGAGTCTATAACACTTATACAAGACCGTCATATACAAGATATAGTGGCGTGATGTATGATACAAGATATAGTGGCGTGATGTATGATACGGAGGAATAAATGCTGTACCTTTAATTGTGGATAAGATGAGTTGTATGGCTTGGAAGATTAAACTTGGTGTTGGCACTTGATCACAACTTATTTTATACAAGAAAGAGTCTATGAAGGAAAATGGTGTTACTGACTGCATTCTCCAATTCAAGGTGCTCATCACTAAAAGTTCCATTCTTTGGATAGTTTTCGCCTCGAATACAAATTTTGTTTCACACACCTATGGAAATGTTATTGACACATCATTAATTTACAATCAGACACTTAAATTATCGATCCTATCTGATTAAAATCCATTTAACATGCAAATGTAGATATTCTTGTCGAATCTACAGTCTGAGTTCGTCTCATATAAGACCATTGTACTCTATACAACGGTTTTATTTGCATTTCAAGAAAAACTCGCAAATGTAGACATTCTTATACCAACACTAAGTTGAGCATATACATTACTCACTTGTAAATCAAGGGAAAAAGGAACATCATTTTCATCGATTTTCGCTGCAATAGATAAACAGGCAACAGCAAGCAGTTGCATCATCCAAGCTTTTTCTTTCTGCAACATCAAACACATGAATGCAACAATGCATCAGTTACAAATTCTCTCAATGCAATCAATTATACACTAAAGTTAGAAACTTTACTGCACGAATCGACTAAATTAGATGCTTACAGGTAGTTCATACGTCGATAAGAAACGATCCAAGTAGTTTACAGATAAATAAAAACATAGAGGTCCAAAATTGTAATGTGATTGAACCTGCCAACACGAAAAAAACCCGTCTTTATCAGTCTTAATCATACTATAACATAAACCCCACAAATCACAAATTAAAGACATAACAATGTGATTCATCATTCATCATAGATTTTTTTTTCTTGCTTATAATGAATGAGACTCATGATCAAATTGAAAGTATAGTACATTGTTATCATTGACAAATATCAAAAGCATAAGATAAAAATGTGACTCACATTTCATTGCTATGATAACAAATGGATAGGACCATCCTACTTCAATACTACTACATGTGACTACAGTGGCGGAACTAGGGAGGCTAGCGGGGCAATATCGCCTTGGAACAATAATATATTTGAAATATAATCGATTTTTTTATTTTATTTCGTGCTAACTGTTGCATTACTAGTTCACCCTCTTTAGAACATTAGTAAATTTGCAATACTTGGTCGATTTTCTTTTTTACTCTTTTTTTAGCGTTTACTGTTGCATTACTAGTTAGCCCCCAACTTAGATTTCCCTTTAGGAACAATAATAAATTTGCAATACTTGGGTCTTTTTTTTTCGGGTTTACTGTTACATTACTAGTTCTACCCGACTTAATTCAAATCCTGGATCCGTCACTGGATGACTATCTATCTAACCAACTAAGCATTTCCATAACCAATAATAGAATCAAATGTTCACAATTACATGGTACATGACATGACAACCATAGGAAATAGAAATGTGAAATAATCCAATAATTAGATAAGAAAAGAAATCATTAAAAAATAAAAATAAAAAATAAAAAATCACCTTTTCAATCCAATTAACAGCCTCATTTCTAGCAATCAAGTCCAAATCCCCATTTTTTAATCTCTTCAAGTAATCAAAACCAGGAAAATGTTGCATTTCTTTATCAAACAATGAAGATAAACACTCATCACTTTGCAAAAACCCAACAAATTTTTCATTATTATTATTATTATTATCAAATTCATCATCTATAACACTATTACAACTCTCATAATTATCATCAACATCATCAAAAATGCTTGTATTATCTTCTGAACAAAAAAGACTTGACATTGCATAATCAAAACTTGGTGCCATTTTTTTCAAAATTTGATAAAATTGACAAATTTGTGAACAATTTTGACCACTTTTGTGGGATTTTTAAGCTATATATGAAGATATGAAGATTTGAACAAGAGATTAGTTGACATATATATTTGTAAATGGATGAAAGATTGAAACTTGATTACCAAAAAAGTGACATAAAAAAGAATGAAAAAATGGGTATATATTACAAGATGAGAAAAGAGACAGTTTTTCAATGTTTTTTTTGGTAGGAAAAGACTGCTAAAGAAGAGAAGAAATGAAGGGGGGGTTTTGTAGATGAAATCCCTCTTCACTAGGGTACTATGTATAAAGTTTAGTGTGGGAGGACAAATTCATTTAATACTATTATTTTACTTTATTTTATTTTATTTTTATGTATAAAAAAAATTATTTATCATTTTGCATTTTTATCATTTTGTCTTTTCAATTTACTGTAGGATCAATGGTAAAAATAAAACTAGGTAAATGATCAATCAGTAGGTCTTGCTTGCGACGGATCGGATCTTGCGACGGGTACTTTGTGAGAGGAAATGGGTAGAGGGGACAAGGTGGGCACCCCCCATGTGCTTCTCCACTCACCCTTGATGGGTATTTTGTGAGAGAATATGGTATCCGTCTTAAGCTTGCGACGGATAGTGTCCGTCACAAATGAGAATTTGTGAGGATCAATGGTCGAATCTAAGTAAATTACACTAAACACTCGCAAGGGTGTGGTCTAGTGATTAAAATTTGGGTGAAATTATTAAGGGTTTCAGGTCAACCTTCTACAAGAGCAATCTTGTAAATTATTTATCGCTTGATTGTGCCTTCTAAACTTTGAGACTGTCACCCTAGGGTGGCTTAGAGCATCTCCAATGGTTCTTTTGGAGGACTTGCTTGCAATATTTAAAAAATATCAAGCATGTAGCTTACCATTGGAGGAAGAATTTGTATGTGTAGCTTGCAAGCAAGGTAGCTTGTGCAAGCTACATGGCTAGGTTTATAAAAAAGTTAAAGTAAATTTTTTCATTGGTTAAAAGCAATAGTGTGGGCCCATACAAGCTACAACATGTTGTAGTCTACCATTGGAGCAGTTTGTAGTCGAAAAGCAACGTAGCTATAAAAATCGATGTGGCAAATCAAGCGACAATGTAATGTAGTTGTCCATTGGAGATGCTCTAACCTGTTATGCGTGGTTTGCAGGCTACTACGTATACTCGGGGGTTTACTCTAAGCAAACCAAAGATAACGGTTGTGAGTTTTCTCGTTACCAAAAAAAGATTAGATTGAAGTCTCACTTTTTCCCGATCATTTATTTATCTATTGAAATGTGTTCCGGTGGATAATTTGATCTTTCATACCTATTATTCTCGAATTATCATCTAATAACAATAATCACTAATACTCTACTTCACTCTTCTTAGTGTTTCTGTTAAAATTAAAGTTAAACAAATGACACGGACCGATAAAATGATACTCCGTATATAATTGTTTTTTTTTATTACTTGTAAATGAATAAATTATACTAAAAAAGAAAAAAAAAACTACTAAAGAGGAGTGGTTATACTATATTCCCTACAAAAAAAATAAAAAAAATAAAAAAAAATAAAACACGTACTATACATGTTTGCATAGTGGAAGAGTGGGAGTGTGTGCTGTGGATTTGCAATTAACGGTAACAGTGTGTGTATTATTGGCATTATTATTTCCTTCTTATTCATTATTTTATAATTACGCAATGTAAGCAAGATTTTTGTCATTTCAATTATGAGGAAATATATTCTACTATACATTTATTTCAAATGATTTAGATCATTGGTCATATCATTTTTGCACGTTTGTATATTTCCCTTATTTAGATTTTCTTATTTTTGGGTTAGGTTAAGCGAAATTCATCGTATAAATGGTAAAATTATATTTCCAAAAACTATTTTGTGAAGGGATGTATTTGTTCATCAAGGTATCATTGAACTTGGACTAAAGTATTCGCTAAAATCTATAATACAGAATCATATAAATGTTTATTATGTGATTAAATTATTAAAATTACAATTCACGTGCTATGAACATGCCCTCATACATAAATGCGAATTTTGATTTCTTTTTTTTTTGGATTTTGAATTATATGACGTTGTGTCGGGGTTCAAGAAAATGTACGGTTGTGTTGAAAAGTTCTTATACTCGTTTAAGCCACACACCATTTTTTTTTACATATTACAATTGTAGTACTTACTACTAATTTAAGTGAGTGTGAAATTGTATGATCGTCTCACTGTAATAAAATGAATTAGGGATAGCGCGGTCCACGATCATGTAATGTAATACTTTATGCCCGGTTAAAATAAGTTATGCATATGTAGGTTAAAGATGCATTTAGCTTGGCAATATTTTTTGGGAGTTTATGGCATGCAACCTTGTAAGTCGAATTGCTCTATAAGCAAAGAAGGTTGAGACATTAAAATTCCAAAATCATATTTTAGGACATCTGATTTACGTACGGTATACAAATAAAAAGTGGTGATCAATGTTTTAATTGTTGATCTTATCTCAAAGAAAAGGTCAAGGTCTTGTTAATTATTGTTAAAACCCTCAATTCGGAACATATGATCTTATGTTTCTACGCTTCAAAAATTTGTTTGACTTTGTTAAGGTGTTACGCTTCTACTTGTCTTAAAATTTCAAAAGTTGATTCTTAATACAAATTTATGACTATAAAAACCGATTCTACATCAATAAAATAACATTTCTTTTATTAAAATCATAAAAACATCATGCGGAAGATCAACACTCTTATGTTATTCATATGATACTCTGATGAATATTTAATTATTTCGTACAATTTGTTAGATCAAACAAGAATTACGAATAATAATTTCAACTTTTTGTCTATATATCAATCAATCAATTTCGATGGCTTATTGAAAATCCTCCATACTATGATCACATAATACAAATAAAAAACTATTCCATATATTGTCTCCTAATATGATCAATAACTTATCATGGATGTTATTTCAGGTCAAAACAATCAAGTCAACATTGCTCAAATTTGGATCAAGTCGACACGCTCCTTTCGAATGGTATCTCGGGTTAATACTTACTCGTCTCAAAAGGGACTTGCACACGTAACAAACAGGGCCTCGGCGGGATTTATATGACATTAATTCAAATTTCATAATCTCCCCAACATTGGAAGACTAGGTTCATTCCCCTCTCTAATGACCAACTTTACTAGAATAGGGAGGCAAACCTCCATTGATGCCACAAGTAGTCTGAACACATGAACCTCTCCATCTTTGGTGCGTGGTCCAATTGACCAAAGCATGCGCAAATAGTGCACATACATACATTATACATACATTATATTACCAGATATTATTATTGTTATATTTTCATCCTAACAATTTGTGTACATATCACCTTGCTTGCATGTCCGTATAAATGTACCTATGACTTTCAAATTATTAAACGTACTATACGTGCCCTACTACTTCTTTATATGCTTGTACGTTGTATATGTACCAATGTACCATGCCCGTATAGAGGCCTAGCCCCCTAGAATACTTGTGAATATAGTTGAATAACGTATATAGTAACTTCGACATGAATATTTTTATTACTAAAAAAATGTAACCCGTTTATTGATAAATGTAACCAATGCAATTTTTATAAAAAATTTGATAAAATAATTTTCAAATAAATGTGAATTATTTTAGCTGTAATTTAGTTGCAATATTTTGTGATTAAATGAGCACTTTTTATTACATAATGAGGACATCTTATTCATCTGAATTTCAGACGAAAAAGCATGTTTGAAATGAGAATTTACTTACTAAATGTCTAATCTGGTGCGAATATAAGTAATTGAAAAAGTTACTAATTAATGTCTAAAATTGTGCTCATCATTGATGTTCTATACAAGGTCTTAGATCAGATGAGACTATTGTATATGTAATTCCTTCTATTTATTGTATATGAACTTAGTAACAAGAACTTCTCCTAATGGCTTGTATTATTAGTTCAAATTAAAGGTAAATAGAATTATACAACCGGTTATATAAGCGTAGTATTGTACAATTATAGGGAATCTAATAGATCTTATAAGCACGTACTCTTTTCATGCTTTTACTTTTTTTGAGTTACATTTTAATTTTTTGTACTCCGTCCCAGTCATTTGTTTGTCTTTTGTTCTCTCTGTGAGAGAGATTTTTATCAAAGACAAACTAATGACCGAGACGGAGGCAACATTATTTGTGTGTTTCATCATAAAATTTTAATTTGACTCTTAACATTTAATTATATAATAAAGAAGCTCAAATTATTTTTAATAAACCCATAAAATGTACATATAAACTCAAATAATATATTATAAAGCTCAAGAACTATATAATTCTTGTAATATAACTGATTATATAATCTAGTTACTGCTAATTAAATCAAGATAATTATGTTCATTATCAATTTTTTATCCCAATTTTTTTTTCTCCCAAAAGAATTATGTTTGGTCAAAGTCAAAGCTTCAAATCAATGATCAAATCAGAAAATGTAAAAGTACCGAAGCAAAAATTTTGTGTGAGAGGAAAAGGAGTTTGTACCTTGACAAAGAGAATCCACAATGCTAAGAGAGGTCTCCCTTTTACCTTTTACAAGCTTTTAATTTACCCTTTTCAGGGTTTATTATCTTTAAAAAGTATTACTAAATTACTAATATCGTCCCTATTTAGTAATTGCAAGTTGTTTCGTCTTTCGATTTAGGTAATTGGTGTTTTATATGAATATTTGAATATGATATGAATATGATGTTAATCTGTTGTACGTTCTTGGTCTCTAATCATGTAAAGACTTGGCATTATTATGCATTACTTGTAACAAATTTACGTATTTAGGCCTAGGGTGACAAGGTTGCAAAATTTTGTAATATGGTTTCGAAATTTATCGGTATCCGAAATTATTTTTTGCGACTAAGCATCCTTTAACATTTGGTATTTCACTATTATTCCGTTATCGTATATTTTTTTGAACTCAAGTTATTCATTTGGTGAAACGACAATCAATCAAGCACGCACAATGAAGTATTAGCGACTACACAGAGTTATGTGTATAATGTATAGTCTGTTATTAATTGAACGTAAATATAGAGTTCTTCACAAATACGCCTATAATTGAATCCGGAGTATTTATTTGACACACTTGTATTTTACCTCACATTGTACATTGCTAAGTGTGACGGTCCGGTACTTTTGCCGAACCATGGTGCGAGGATTTGGCGGGTCCTTACACTAAGGTACTAATGTACTATTACCAATTTAATTAACAAAACATAGAATGATAGATATTACACCTTAATTGCAACAATTAAAAACTAGAATATACGAGTATTCTACAGAGCATTTTTCAGGAATCACAATTTTTAATTTCTTGCGTTGCATGCATTTATATATGGTGAAGTTCTATACGTTATACGAGTATTTTATATATGGATTATCATATTTGTGATTATACTTAAACTAATCTCATAACCTAGTAAACTTCTGACTCTTGAGTAATTATATATGCGAATTACTTAGCACGTCCTATAAATTAGCTTGGAAGTCTAATCTTGTGTTTGTTTAACTTTTCAGTCATTATTTTAGTACTATTTCGACTTCTTGTCCATGTACTATCTTCCTAGCTCATTAATATTGTCTTGAGAAGCAAGCATAAATGTGTCTGTGGACCTCCAAGCCAACAAAATTATACTATATGCATTGTGCTTAGCGACGACAATCGCATCGTTAACATTTAACTAATAATACGAGACGTAAATCGTGTTCATTTTCGAGCCATGATTTCGTACATTATTCCTACGTATATTCTCGACTAGAATAAATAACATAAACAATTTAATTATGTAAATTTATACCAGTGACAAATTCTTAGGTTAGAAGTTAGAAACTCTTAAAATAACTATTATGAAACTTGAGTCGATTATGACATGATGGGGGATAAGCTTCATCGTCGATAGGGAATTGAAACAACCTGGATCAACAGCTAAGTCCATGTTCTTTTTGGCTTAATTTAAGCTCGTTTTATTTCAGCTAGGCTCTATTCATCTCAATTATGTTTAACTTATTTATTCACAAAATTAAGTCTTACTACAACTTCATTCACTTCAACTCACCTCTATTTAGTTTAATTAACTTCAGCTCGCCTCCATTTAATTCAGTCAGCTCATTTCAGCCAAAACGAACAGAACATATAAGACCCTTAAATGACCGCTCAGAGGTGCAGAGACAGCCATGAGCTTTGCGTAGAAGCAGCCACCCTTGAAATTGTGCGTAACAGACTATCTTGTCGGAGAATGTTTATAAACAGTCCTCACTTATATATGATTATGATCATATATACATTGAGTATGTCATGCATTGCGGACATGTAAGGGTCTAAGGGATTATATCCGAAAAATAGCTAGAAACTCGAGAATTCAGAAAAGGGCACGATGATTAATAAGATGATAATCGATCGGATCAAAATATTTTTGACATTAATCTCAACTTGACAACTTCGAATACCATATTCCCATGATTTTTTACTTGGATTTACTAAGCATCTACCAAAAGAAATATGATCTTTAAATCACATTACTACATCACATCCATATTATTATTATTAATATTATCCAATAGGTGAAAATAAATGGATCACCACAGTAATTAATTGGCGTTACATATAGTAAAAACATGATTTATATTATGTGTCATTGGATGCTTATCCTCGCATTCGTATCATATACACATGCTTAAAGAAAAAAACTTTGTGACTGACCAAAAAAGAGACCTTTTAAAGGGTTTTATCACATTTTGGCACAAAATTCTAACCCTTTTTCATCTTATCTTATATTCTTTGAATTATATCTTTTTTTACCACCCCATGCATTAATATTTTTATTTACCCTAAACTTCATTGAGATGCATGAGATAGAGTAAAATATTTGTTATGTACGTTCTCAAAGTGTTTTCAGTTCACTGTTTTTTAAGAAGAAGCACGAGTACAACACCTGAGTACCCTGCCCCTTACTTAACTGACCTTAGAGACTTTAACTTTTTGGTCTAAGACTCTTAAAAGTGCTTCATGTTTGATGTGATCTTAATTTGGACTAGTAAGTTTGTACGATCTTATAATGTTCTTTCCATTTGAGTCTATGTACAATTATACATGTATTGGCGCGGTCAGGATTTGTCATTAGGAGAGACGTAAATTTTCAGAGGGCGGGCTATTAACTAAAAATCGAAACTGTTCACTTTTTTCAAGAGGCGATCACCCGTACTACCCCTCATAAATACTCCCTCCGTCCCGGTCATTTGTTTACCATTTCCATATTAGGGTGTCTCATTCATTTGTTTACCTTTCTATAATAGGAAGATAATTTATGAGTAATGTGATCACCCAATGGGACAATTGTCCACTTGTCATCCACCTAGTACAACTACAAATGGTCCCCTCCAATTTTCTTAATAATTGTGCCAAAAGCAAAGGTAAACAAATGACCGGGACGGAGGGAGTAAGTTATAAATATTGTGGAATTATTCACCTTTACTCTTGTTAACAAAATTTCGGTCGACATTAAACCAATACGATTACCTTAATTATATTTTTATCCAACTAATAAAATATATGGTAGCAAGACGTTTCATTATTTGTATTCAACAAATTTCAATATCACAAACTAAAAACAAAAGAACAATATAATAAACTTTTAAATGTTACGGTCATGTTAAATGGTTGATGTCGAGTACTAATTAAATTTCAGTACTACCATAATCGAGTATGAATTCCCCATCTCATTCTCGTGCCCTGCTATCTATCTATCTCTTCTTTTGACAAATCATACTTAATTAGTTAATCACACACTCGTAAAAGATTGTGTAAATCATATTAGTTGGATAATGAAGTGTATGTTAGCAAGTGAAAGTTATGACTCTATGTCTCTATGAAACATAAGATAAAACACGAAAATGTATTGATAATAAGTATCTATATAAAGAGGTGACTGTAAACACCACATTAATTAAGCCCTCAATGAGCCCGGTGATCCGCCCTTACTTGGAATAGGTAAGGTGATATGTCCTTAACCTAAACTGTTTTATACCAAAAAAAACAAAGGGGTGACTATTATTGTTTTTTTTTTTTTGGTTCAAATGAGCGCACAATGTCGCGGGTGAGAATCGAACCCTCAACTTCATGGTTGGAGTAAGAGTGCTCTTACCATTTGAGCTACCTCTTGTTCTCAGGGGTGACTATTATTGTAATAATGTAAGTATGTAACATGAATATGATGATGCTAACTTAGTACTTCTTGAAAGTATTTAACTTACATTATTTCTTGGTAAATATCTATCCGTAAATTTAGGTCAAAATTTCAAAAACCAAAATGATAAAGTGAGGGATCATCCAAGTCATATGTTAGGCATGTGATCCGTGGGTTTAATTTAGTCATATATATATTCTATAATTTACGTTAGACATAAAAATAAACCAAACAAACATATAATGTAACGTCCGTGAAATAATTAAATGTTAGGTGTTGGATATGAATGATGATTGTGAGTATTCAATAAACCTTATTCTGAAGCTCCCATTTTTTGCAGTTCTGTCTTTTGCATTGTTCTATTCTTGTGTTTGCACTACTCTTCTTGCCTTCTAAACAATACATGCATTTATTGCTTTTTATGCTTTGCGTTGAATCATAGAATCATAGAATTCATCATCTATCTTATACCAACTCGATGCACAAACCCGTCTAATAGTAAGTTTAAAAGGTTTTCTTAGTCACGATACAGCACAGTAAGATTAACATGTCTTAAGTGTCGTTTTTATTTGTTAAACCCTTCTAATATTAAGTTGAATAGGGTTTTTTAGTCACGATACATGCATACAGCACAGTAAGATTAACCTGTCTTAAGTGTCTTTATTTGTTAGTTGAATGTTGAGTTTGAATATTATCTGCTATAAAATTTAAATTTTAATAGGAGTATTGTTTAGAACGTCAGGCTCACTTTTAGAATTGTATCTCTTAGATTTAGTCGAGGACCCATCAATGCAACCTTTTCTTAATTTAGCTAGGCCATTAATCATTATATCAATTCATCATCGACCTCTTGTAAATTTTGACCTTCGTAAATTGATTCAATAGGTTGTGAAGTTTTCATAGTAATAATAATGGTTCGTCTTCTAACAAGAATGATTACATCGAGCTTGTTGCAATGTTGCTATATGTTAATGAGTCACATTATGTTCATTTCCAGATGAAATTTTAAATAGTACTATTCGAAACTCACAACAACGACATTAGTTAATGAACTTGTTTTCCTTAATGTCCAAAAGTAAATTATTAATCATTTTGGAACTATTTATCCATAATGGATATTTAATTTGTTTCGTTATTAAGTACGAAGCAAACTTGTTGATTTAGCGACTTCAGTTCTGATTTCATTTTTCTCACAAAGAACATACTCAATATGTCTTTGATTAAAATATATCTCATAAATAAACAACAAGTGATATATAGAAAGAGTACAAAATATTGACCAAGGCCGTTAGCATCGATCTTTTATTCATATTTGACATTAACACAATTGTATCTAAACTCATTTTTGATAGATAGTTTGACTCAAACCATGACATAAACCTTTGTTTTTGTAACAAATTAAATAGAAAATGTTTTGTATGATCAACTTTTTTACTCCATGTAATTTACTCTAATGGCAGTAGAAAAAAGTTGTTTCAATCCTGAAAGTTATACATAATACTCTAAAGTACAAAGTAAAATGTGTTAAATGTACTCAATATATGTATCCCATTATTGCATGCTATTTTGAGTTTTGACCCTTATAACTTTCAATAAGTTATCCGTCTTAAGTTTAAGAAGGCTACTATAATACGGAGTATACCACATGGTGGTAATAAAGATTAAATTATTGGTATAAAGTGATTCGGATATTATTTAACAAGTCTTAAATTTAAGACGGATAATATATGTTTGGGTATAGCTTTATCATAGGAAAATTTCCAAAAAGGTGTAGGCATCTTGTAATTACTGAACACCTCTCCATGTTACATTCGATATTGTCCCTAAAATATAGGTTTAGATGGAGAACTAGGTAACCCAAGCTATATTAAAGTAATCATGTATATGGACAATGCCCCTTTTTAAATTATTTAACTTTGTCGATTTCACTTTTTTTTTTCATTGGATTTCACTTCATTGTAAGCATATATGGCCATCGGTGTTTATTTACCATTTTATAAGCCTATATCCATGACAATTACTTCCTCCGTTTTGTTTTATTGTTTATGCTTGCTTTTTTGACACTATTCATAAATAATTCGAGTATTTAATATAATAATTAATACAATTTTAAATATATAACATAAAAGGTACTCATGTGATCTTGTTTAAATTTTCTTATTTTGCATTATGAATATCAAATTTGTTTACATTTTTTTGGTAATATGTAACTAAATATATGAACAAATAAAAACTATCGTTGATATATGTGTATAAAAACAAACAATCAAATGGGACGGAGGAAGTGCAAAATAAAAGGACTAACACTTACATTTAAGGATTTTACGCTTTTCATTGTTGTGGATAATTTACTAAATATCAAATGTGAGGTCGCGAAAGCAACTTAGTTAAGTTACTCTTCCAATTCAATTTGATTTACTATTTGTCTTTTTATCGTATCTAAAATCAAAATTTTACAATACCAAATTACTTATTCATTTTTAAGATGATATTTTCTTTTTTTGTAATGTGATTTGGAAATAACATTTAAATAACAAGTGCATATATGTTACCGTTTGATATTTATATATTTTTTACGATAGCGATTTAATGGTTTGGTTTTCAAATTTTAACTGTGAAAAAAAAAGTAGCTAGTATGGACTAGGAAGTATGCTTTAATTTGTTGGCCTAAGAGAAATTGCATACAGTATGAGACTTTAGAAGGCCAGTGCGTTAGGCCCAACTAAGTCATGGGTTAATAACAGCCTTCTATGACACGGGTTTGCCGAGAAATTACAGCCAGTAGGCTTTAGGGTAGCGGTCCTGTGACAAAAAAAAATCCGATCTCCTTGCTTTTGTATTATACTAGTCTTCTTGTGCCTCGTGTTACTAAAGAAAACACAAGTCCAAGTTCTCCGCGGAAGTGGAAAAGGTATGATGTTAAGCACTTTTCATGCCACAACAAATGAACCAAATTGACATATTTACATAATCAGACTATGTTGAGTGGTGAATCTATCACGCAAATGAATGCAATTTGTTATCTACAATTGGCGACAACAAACCAGGGTTTGCCCTCGTGAGCGTCTCCAAACTAATGACTTAGAAGAGTCTTGATATGACCCGGCATGAGGTCCAGAAGGCGGTTGAAGCGGCTTCCAGAAGTGCAGGATTCTGGTAAATCCTGTATCCACCATTTTTTTCCAGCTAAAAAGTGAGCGACTACAAAGGAAGCACACAAGAAAAAAACAATGTCTATCTGAAATTATATTGGCATACCCGATTGCTGTTGCACTCCAAGAAGCAACATTGTAAATGACTTTCGTTCCATCTAATGCTTTCCGAAGCTTTCCCTTCTTTTTCTTCAATGAAAATGTCTTGCTTAGAGCTACAGAGTAGTTGAATAAAACTCATTATTTCTCCATAGCCACAACACAGATTATCAAAGCAATTTTGCCTCTATTACAATCATGAAGCACCGTTTAACTCCCCTCTTTCAGAAAAAAAGTTAAATGAAACGTAATCACTGAAATGATGGGGACTGGGAGTATAGGACAGCACTATATGAAAACATTGTCGAGAAAAGGAAAACTCACCAGCTTGGAGTTTGTTAGGAGACAGATCCTGCAAAATTGATAACAAGCAGTTAATTTAAGTGTAGAATCATAACCGTACTAACCGGAAAAAATACGATGAAAAGAAAATAATAGATCTATTTCTCCGATTTAGTAATAGATAATTTGAATCCTCTCTTCGGAAGAATAAAAGAAAGGAAGCCATTTCTTTCATGTGCCAGTTTTTAAAGTAAAATTTAGGAGTTTCAAAAATTTCAGTCACACAAGCGCCACACCACTCTCATCCCAAAAAACAAGCATAAAATGATTCACTTGGATTGGAGATTTGGAGGCAACTATTGTAGGTTATGTAAGTACAAAACGAAGTAAGCGATGGTGAAGAGGTGTTTTTGGTGAATGAAGTCTCAACCAGGGAACTATTACTTCCACATAAGGATAATGCATTACCTATGGGGGAAAGAGATTAGAGAATACGTCTTTGAAGAATAACTATTGCGCCCTCTTCATCTCCTCCCAGTATCCAACGGACCAACACATCCTAATTTCCTTTGATCTTTTGTCTATTACACATTAACACCATAGTAATTAGCCAATTACCCTAAAATCTTCTTGCTTGGTATCAATGTATTTGTCACTAGGGTCTTAGGTAATCTATGTTACTCAAGACTCGACACGACTAAATTTTTTAAAACGAGGACCTTGTCCTAATATAAGGATACAGGTACGGGGACACGTCTCAAAGCGAAAATACACTTAGAAACTTAAAATATTTAGAGTTTTTGAAAGTAAAATGTAAAATAATTCGACACATAAGGCTTAAAATAAGTAAATATCATAATGGATGTTTCATAAACACTATTTGTCCTTATTTTTATCATATAAGCCTCTTTTTTTAGCTCTTCCAAGGGAAGTGTCAGATTGCGAAGTGTCAAGTGCGGATTCCATACCCATATCCATGTCGTATCCGACAGGGGTACAACTCTAAATAGAAGAGGTGAAGTAACAGAGCGTAATAAAGCTATTAAATGAACTAGAAAATCGAGATAATTGATTGATGGTAGTGGAAGATAGAAGAGGAAGGAAAGGTAACACTTGTTCCATTAAGGAGGAATAGTTACCCACCTTCGCTAAGCAATGTAATAACAAACCCCGTATGGGGGTAATGATTCCTCTTTTACCTCCTTTTTTCACCCTCTACAACCACTAGTAATCAATCACCAATCTTCCCCTATTTCTTCCTGTTTAAGGCTCTATTACTCGAGTAAGAATTCCCTCCATCTCTACCCGAGCCCTAAGGGCTTGTTTGGATAACAACGTAGGAGAGAAAGGGAGGGGAAGAGGATAGAGGGATCGCAAAGGGAGGGAAGAGGAGGGGAAAGAGAATGGCGTATGGACGTTTGGATAGAACGTCCCTCCGAATCTTTCCTACGGTAGAGGAATTTTAATTTACCTTTGAGTTAAGATGAATCCCTCAAAAACCACCTCCCTCCATTATCCTCCACCCTTATTTGCTAACCAAACGCAAATTTTATATCCCTTGGTCCCTCTCCCCTCTCTTACCCTCCAAATCCACCAATCCAAACCAAGCTTTGAGTCTCTTTAAGAGACAACAAATACGCAGCCATGAAGAGACAACTGTATTTATTTGCATACATACCTTAGTCTCTTTAAGAGACAACAAATACGCAGCCATGAAGCAAGCAATCCCATCTACAATGTCTTCTTGCTGGACAACAACATAATCTTCTTCATCATCCTCAACATTACAACCTTCCCATAAATCATTATCCGCCACCATATCCCAAGAATTCCCTTCTTCTGCTACCACAATTAATTATCATTTCAATTAGGGAACTTTAAAAGAGAAAACAAACACTATGAAAGGCGCCATATTTATTGTTACCAGAATTACTCGATTGCACTGCAGACTGAGCACTTTCAAGTTTTCCAAGGAATTCCGGTCCTCTCACCCTAGACTTGATCAAGGCACACAACTGCAACATCGAAAACCCAGATCAAGACTCTGAACTATTTCCATCACCCCAACCAAAGACTCATTATCCCTCGCTTTGAATATGATGAAATAAACTAATACACGTAACCGGTTCACAAAACTGATTGCACTTCTTTTTACTGTGAAGCAGCAATCATACAATGTAATTGTCGAGCAATTTCAATTTGAGTCAACTGAAGACAGTCACTTTGTGTTATCACCCCCTACCCTACTATTTGCGTAAGTCCTCGAGATACTAGGGGCAATGCAATCAACTTAAAGGTACTTTAAACTACCTAGAGGTAAGACTACAAAAATCCGAAACTATTTAAGATGGTAATGTTAGGTACATCAGTATTTATTAACACCACCATACAATAAAAAAACACCAGCATCATGACCTCTATCAGAACAAGACTAATTTTGGGGATGGAAAATGAGTCGGCGCCACCTGTTAGTACCGAGCCTTGGTTCTACCCAATCACATTACACATACAACATCTAGCTTCGTTTAAAATGATGGACACTACATAAGACGATGAGAGAGGGTGGCATCGAGATTCACTACCATCTGGTGGCGCCCTAGCATCGGTATAATTCAAAACCTTATCTTTAGCCAAATTATCAATAACACTCATCACAAAACTAAACATTTAGGATTTTCATATCAAACACCAATCAAAGTCAAATACTTTCAATACCTTCAATTTAATAAAATTCAAATCAATCAATCATACTACAATCAATTTAAACATAAAACAAAATTAACCAAAAAAAAGAGAAAAATCGAAACTTACTTCTTCAGCCAAGGGATCTGAGCAAGAAGGAGAATCTGGGCAATTCTCTTTTACATTAATTGATTTACTATCATCATCATAACCACCATTAACATCTTTATCATCATCATCATCATCAACGACATCACTAAGAGATTCAAGAGCCCTTTGACACTCTTCAAGAACTGCCTTCAATGTCTTCTTTTTTACTTTTACTTGACTTTTTTCTCTAATTTCTACCACCTCCATAACCCTAAATTATAACCCTAAATAAATATTGAATAATTCTAATTTCTGAGATTAACCCACTAAAATTGAACTCAAATTATTGCTGCCCTTTTACTCTGATTGCCGTAATTTTGAGCTCAAATTTTTAATTGCAAATGAAAATTAGCAATAAATTAGGTTTATTTTACCCTATTAATGTAAAGCTGCAAACTATTTTTTTTTTTTTGTTAATGGAGATATTATGTCTCCATGATAGTGAAATTGTTTCAACGAAATAAAATTGTACGGAGTATGAAGAACTTTTTTCCATTCAATTTTGACTGTTTGTAAGAGGGTCGGACTCTACTGTTTGATATGAGTGATACGCTATGGACCACCGAACCCGATGTATACGCGTGATATGACCTGATGTTGGTAACGAGATACGTTTATTAAACCTAATAAAATATCGAGTATATTTTATAGTTATAAATAAAACTTTATTTTTATAAAAGTATTTTATATATGATTCGAATAAAAATAACTCATATTCCATCATATTTAGAAAACTAGGTTTGATGGCCGGTCTCATCCAAACTATATTTATTTACCATTTAATTTTTATTTTATATGAAATATAATTGTGCAAATAGGTGTCTAACATTATAAAAAAAGATGTAAAAAAATTCATGAAATTATGAGACATATTCGGTTATTCACTACTACTGCGATTAAAATTGTTTTTTAAACTGCTACCATTATTTTTGCAGATTAAATTTCTTACTCCTGTTAGTTTTATAATATTTATATATTTAAATAGATTAAATATTTTTCTTAAATCGATTGGTTAACTAATCGTTCTTACTTTCTCCTGTTGTTATCATTGCTATTTTCTTACCTACATTGTTATTACTATTAATTTCACTACTCTTGCGGCTAGTATTGTTACTTTTACTCATCAAATAATCACATATGAGCGATTTCTCTCAAATTTACTACATCAACTGTTAGTATAGTTATTTTCACTAATAACAAACTTAATTTTGGTACTTACACAATTTTATTAGGCTTATATATTTAAATAAAAATAGATTACATGTTTGAATTAAAGCACTATATTACTTGATTTTATCAAATTTAATTTTTATAGCAATTGTGTATCAAATTGTATTAGACTTATATATTCTTGTCCTCCATGCATTGAGTTAAAACTAACATCCTCCCCTTATCCCTTAAATAGGCATCCCTTGACATGAGGGAAGAGTTCGGTCCTAAGACTCCATCTTTATACTATATGCGACATTTTTTCTCGTGAATCATTTAAACTCTAATTAAACTACAAATTTAAAGAATATGGAATATTATATCTTTCATGAATCTTGAATTATATACCTTCTATATTTTCCAAAACCGAACCTCCTTAATTTATATTGATTTATTGATTGATTGATATTTGATATGCTTGATAATTTGCAACTTTATGCATCTAATTAAACTATATAGTATATGAATTTTTCTATATTTATGTCATTTTATTAACACCCCTTGATTTACGGATTATATATATATATATACTATCGATTGATTGATTGATTGATGAGTCATGTTTGTAATAGATGAGGCATGGTTTTGTCAGAAAAGTTCTTTAAATTATTTCGTATGTTATTATCTATATCATGATGATTAAGTGTCCTCGAGTATCTATATCTATATCTATTCAAACCATGATCATGGCTCATGAGTTACACCTCTCATGACATTACCAAGTTTGAAATGTAATTAATAGTAATAACAACGTAGGTAATTAAGAAAATAGCATTAGTAACATCAATAGGATAAATCAATTTTTGCATATTTTAAAATGATAAATTAACGAAGTCTGAAATGTAATTACGTAAAGACTTTCTTGTACATGTTTTTATGACTAAATTTGTAAATTAGTAGGATCAAATCATAATCACTTTCTATAAATTATTTGCCGAAAAATAAATAAAAAAATCACTAATAAAATCTACTAAAAATAACAAAATCGATGCATTGCATTCAAATCAAAATCCTTCAAAACGAGTATCCCAAATATAGCTCAAAATCGGAATGTCATGGTGAGTTTAAGGTAGCTAATAATACATAGCAATTAGCATCATCATCATACCTTTTAGCCTAAGAATTCAATAAGATAACAAATTAATAAATGCATTATTTTGCTTAAAATGAATGGCATAAGCTTAATTCTCGCATTAGAAATTTTAGCTCAAATCAATTATAATCCTTCTTTTTCTAAATCTAAGCAATATATTCTCAACCTTTTAAATTACAAGGAAGAAAAAAAAATATACTATCCTCCTTTCCTTTAATTTATATTTATATATAAGCTTTTTTCTTTATTCAAGAGCTAACCCAAAGCCTTTTTATTCTTCATTGAATTAAAAGTACTTTGGGGGGCACATTAATTAATTAAATAATTATAAGTAGAGTTGTTAATTAAGTATAATTATGTCACCCTAATTATTATATGAAATTAGGTTCAAATCTAGTTATTATTATGGAGATACAAAGAATACTTCAATTATTATTATTGCAATCTAAAAGCCAAGTTTCTCGTGTTGCTCTTGTGGGTGGAAATCATACCGCAGCTAGGTTTTGCACTCGCTAGGAATTCATTCCTCTCATTTCCTCCCTATATATTACTAGTAAGTATTATATTATTCATCCGTCGTGTTATTTTATTTATCTATTTTATTCTTTATTACGAACGTATTTTAGTTAGAAGTAAAGAAATAGTTAAAATGAAGGACCAAAAGGGTATATTGGATTATACCTACGCAATACATCTGATTATATATTTTCTGAGTTTTATGATTAAGCTCAAAAAATATAATATTAATAAAAAATTATACTTATAAATTAAATTAGTTTTGAGTATTTTCATCAAAAAAAAATTATTATATAACTTGTAAATTGTAAATACTCGGATAAAATACGTGTGAACTCAAAACCTAAAGGAGTATGTGGTAATAATAAATTGTGGGATCTATACTGGTATATATTAAAAAAAGGTAATGATAAATACAACCCACTGGGTTGTACTTAAGAATTTAATATATTTTCTTAAGTAGAATTAAAGTTGAAATTTATGATAAAATTACGCGTATATTGATATCACTAATACTTGTTTTAAGCTTTTATTTTCTCTTTTAGACACTTAAATACAACCCAGTGGGTTGTATATATCATTTTCCTTAAAAAAAAGAAAAAAAAGTGATGATATTATTACAAATAGAATTGATTAGGTATTAATAGATTTAGTTTCCTAGTTATGGTGAAAGTAAATACCTACTATGTATTTCCTGATCTATAATCTATTGTTTTTTCCTTAAGTCGTTAAATTTCCTTTGTATTGTTCCTAATTGTCTAGGGTTTAAGAAAGGTAGAAGTCATTAGCTTTGTATAAATATGATAAATTACGACTTATAAATTTTATAAATGTAAATTTTATTAATGAATTGCATTATATTTGATTTACAACCATATCCTATTTATAAATAATAAAATGTGTAGCTACACAAACTAGTATGTCCCTTCACCAATTGACACATTGATTCACCAATGGACACATTGATTCAACAAGGGGCATAATATCGGTATTGCACTCCAATACCGTAATATACTACAACACCCCCTCAAACTCATGGCAATTTGTAAAAAGTTCCATGAGTTTGGAAAGTAATATATAAAAAAATCATCACTTTTGTTTGATGCTTAGTGATTAATTAACATGTTGTAGTCGGTACCATGTCAACCATTTTTCTTTTCGTTGAATCGAGGAACGCCATTCTTTTCTGACCTCGTCACATTTCCTTCAAGGGAACACCCTTCTTTTGAAACCCTTTATATTTAAGTTGAACGGGAACATCTTTCTTTTCGGAACCTTTAATATTTCAACCATTATCAGGGTTGAGTAATTTCATAAAACACCACATTTCTCCTGAAGAGAATAAATGTGGGTACAATACCTTTTGGTGCAAACTTGAATCTTGTTCATGGAGTGCAGCCGTTAACATGGACATGGCTTTTGCCTTCTCCCTATGTGCCAATTTTTCCAATTGATAAAATCAAGCTGTTGAGCATATAGTTAATGATCATGCTATAAAACCAATGTTTAAAGGCTATTGCCTGTACAAAATATTATGCATTTGTTTAAAGGCTATGGCTATCGCTCTGATACCATGATATATTACGACTTATAAATTTATAAGTGTAAATTGTATTAATGAATTGCGCGCATTATATTTGATTTACAAATTACAACTATATCCTATTTATAAATAATACAATGAGTAGTTACACAAACTAGTATGTCCCTTCACCAATGGACACATTGATTCACCAAGGGGCATAATATCGGTATTGCACTCCAATACCCTAATATACTCCAACAAAATAGACAACTCGTATTCATTAATATTCATGCAATTTCTCAATAAAACTAGTTTCTAGAGCGATTATCGTCGATTTTTGAGTGGGTTAGAGAAAGCGGAGAGTAAACAATGGATTCGCACAAGGATTACTGTCTAAGAAAGCGTAGGAAGTTTGAGGGATTGTGGAATACAGGGTTAGTGCGTGTTAAGTACGCGAAATGTGAGGAGTTGCAGAACGACATTATACGTGCTCGGTCTGTTTGGGAGCGAGCGTTGGAGGCCGACTGCAGGAATCACATATTGTGGCTAAAATTCACTGAAATGGAGACAGGGAACAAGAATGTTAACCATGCTCGAATTGTGTGGGACCGGGCTGTCTCGTATCTGCCAAGAATAGATCAGATGTGGTATAAGTACTTCCATATGGAGGAGAATCTTGGCAATGTCGCTGCTGTGAGACAGGTCTTCGACAGATGGATGCAATTGCAGCCTGATCAGCAAGCGTGGAACGCTTTTATTCAGTTTGAGTTACGTTACAATGAGGTCGAACTTGCCAGAGGAATATACCAGAGGTTTGTTCAGTGTCACCCGAAAGTTGGACCGTGGATTCAATTTTCTAAATTCGAGATGAAATACGGTGAATTTGCTCGAGCCAGAGATTGCTACGAGCGAGCTGAAGACATATTGGCTGGTGATGAAGAGGCTGAACTGTTGTTTTTCGCGTTTTCTGAGTTTGAGGAAAAGTGCAAGGATATAGATCGTATACCTAAAGAAAATAACAGAGCTTTAGATGCTTGACTTTGTATTTATAAGATACGATATGGTATAATATACTATATTCTCTTTACATTTCTCGACTTTAATATACTGTTTTTTCGTTTTTTTGGCAGGGACAAATCAGTTATCGTCGAACAACTAGCTCTTGAACTTACTAACTCAACCCACAATAATTAAAATTACATACAATTATCAAAATCATAACATTATTACTCAGCAAAATAATGCAGAAAAGTAATTTGAACATGAAGCTACCTTACTGCCACAAATACAACAATGACGGCGTCCATGTCATGCATGAAGATTCGGCCATGTTGGTCTATGTCCGACACCAAGAATCGAAGGTTTTGAAGATTCTTGCTCAAGCCATGGTGCTAGCCCTCCTAATAATGGTCTTACCTGGAGTTGTCGGAGCAAGTTTTCGAGCAAATAATAATAACGATGGATTAGCATATAATAACATTGAATTGATTACTCGAGGGGAAGGATTAAGTTCTAAGTCGCTCTCTTTGATCCTTAATGATCTCGCTAATGAAGGGTTATTAACAACCAAGGATAAATCACTAATTGTTAGCAATAGCCGAAAGCAAGCTATCGGAACTAGAATTGGCAATGTTGGGAGCGTAATTGTTTCACCGGTGGACTCAAAACGACAACGTTTCATTTCTGATGAGACTTTTGATTTCACCTTCTCTAATTGTTTTGCAATGGTACAAGTGTTTATAGATCGAACATTGAAGCTTGGTGGAGTCGTGACTGTCCAACTTAGTCAAGATCCAAATTTGGCTTTTCAAGTGCCATCAAACTACAAAATTGTGTATTTTCGAAAACTTGATGATTCTACCTACATTACAATGAGAAAGACAACATATGCTAAGACAAAACCGACACCAAGTTCTTCGATTCAAAGGAAATTACTCGAATTTTTGTCAGAGGAGAAGAAGGCGGTCTTAGGAAACCTTGAAGATGTTCTCCTAGAACCACCTAGGTCAGCCACGGGAAAGTCCAAGACATATTTAAGGAAAACTAAGTTTCTTCCTGATTTACTAAACGATTCCTTGGAAGGCTACTCTAGAAGAGTATACATTGATGTCGGAGGGCGAGGCCAAGGCTCGACTCGTTGGTTTAAGCAAAATTACCCTACACGTAACAAAGATTTTGACATGTACCGGATAGAAACAGTCCCTGAGACAGAAGTTGAGTCTGACGATGCATGGGAGGGGCCGCCTACACAGATGGGGATCTCGGATTGGTTATGGAGGAATGTCAAGGCGGAGGAGTACGTGGTCATGAAGGCAAATGCCGAGGTGGTGGAAGAGATGTTGAAGAGCAAGGCCATTGTACTTGTCGACGAGCTCTTCCTAGAGTGTAAGCCCTTCGGCAAAAGAGGTAGTAGTAAAAGGGCATACTGGGAATGCTTGGCTTTGTATGGAAGGTTGCGAGATTTCGGTGTAGCTGTTCATCAATGGTGGGGTTGATTTTTATTACTCAAAGGAAAATATTTACTCTGACATATACTGTATATATCATTTTAATAGGTAAAGTTATGAACTATGACTTACACTATATATGATGTTCTTAATTGGCTAAGGTGCTTCATTTGTTCATGTGATATTGTTGAGACATTATATTTCATTTTCACTAATTGTTACCCTAACTATAAAGGACTCTTCTCTTTGGTCTTTTTTCCGGTTTTGCACCATTTGTTATACTCTTAATTCTTTCAAGAAACTTGCATTCCTAGTGAATCGAACTCAACAACTCTAATTAAGCGTGATCTAAGTACCCAGAAAAATCAAACTCGAGAAATGGATTGAAACGTTCTATATTTCTGAAAAGGGACATGTGTGTGTGTGTGAGAGAGAGATTACTAGTGACAACTGGTAATATGCGAAGGTGAAGTCGGAAACATGCAGTGAGACTCAGGGATATGAACAAGTAGACATCATAAATCTGAAATTATTACGAAGGAACCAAACTTACATTTCCACAAACTTAACTACTCGTATATGAGTACAGTATAAAGTTCTATAAATTACATTTACAGATCAAACAACCAGCGAAAAAGGAGAATAAAGTCGTCACAAAAACATGAAGCCTGTTATGATCAGAGTAACAACATTACAGTCACAGATACACGAAGAAGTTGCAACAGCAGCCACAGAAAGGGATAAATGAGCAGCGAAGCGATGATATATATCAACAGAATCATAGATCATCAGATGCTGCAAAATTAAAGGAAGACAATTGATTGATTGTTATAAACAGCATGATTAATTCACAATTTCGCTTACAGATACACATTGTTACACTGGTAACCCGTTCAATTACGCAGGGAAAACATTTTATATGTAGAGAGCATACATGAAGCTTAGCTTGTTTGTAAACACCATTGTTAGTAAATTTAAGACGAGTATAGCTGAAGCCATAGAGGTAGAACATTATACCTGGCAAAACTGGTTCAGATTCGGGTTTGACTATGACAACTGGGCAAGACGCGTGATGGCTGCAATGATTGCTCACGCTCCCCAAAAACATTCTGTGAATCCACAAAGAGCTCGAGTTTAGCAGAGTTTTTTACAAGGTTCCTATCCTATCAAATTACAATATTGTCACATTAAAGATTTACCTCTTGATAGGCCCGAAAGAGCGATTTCCCATGACTAGTAAATCAGCATGCAATTCATCAACAGCTTCACATATCTTCTCCTTTGGTTTCCCAACAACGACAAGTGTTTTAACAGTAACCTAACAGCAAGGTAACGAACGAGAGTTTAGTCCACAGTCTTCAGTACTCTTTATGCACGAACAGCAATAGATACCCATGATTATAAGACACATGATAAAACTTTTAGTAAGGTGTAAATAGATATGAGTCAAGATCCCAATGGATGGTTCATGCAATAGTGTTCAATTACCGCTTTGCTATAGCACTAAAAGTCCCAAATTCGACCTCACTCGAATGACCTTAAGACTCGAAGAGTGACTTGTGCTGAAATTTCATAAGTGAGGACCAGAGGCTCCCAAAATTTGAACTTGCGACATCAGGTCATCAAATCTTAAGCTCGTGGTTGAAGTTCAATCAATGGTCATATACCTTAATAAACACCAATAAACTGTTTAAACCTCGCTACCCCAAATCCAAACAAATAATTAAATTATCGATTTTTGCTACTTGAAAGTCTCTGAACGAAGATACCAAACAACAAGAAAATTTGTTACCCAAAATTTCATTTCCAACTGAATATAAATATAATCATCTCAAGGTTTCGACTGAGATGGTTCATCTAGAAAGTCGGTCAGTGTTACCAAATGTCATAGCTACAATTAGAAATGGAACACTATCGGGTCTAATACTTCCTTTGTTCAATCATTTGTTTAATTTTAATTAAAATTTTCGTAACAAAAAAATAAATAAACAAATAACTGGGACGGAGTATCAATCTAATAATCGATCAATTAAAAAAAACTCACATTCTTTTCAGCGCAAATTTTCAAAGCCTCTTGAAGAATAGCACTAGTAATTCGTGCCTGATGATCTGCTATTGCTGCCATAAACGCTGGCACTTCCACACCTAATAATTTCCACCAATCCAAAATTAACAAAATTCCGTTAGACCGTTACTCTTACTTTTAAAACGGTTTTTTTTACCGTTTATCCTATTTAAGGGCACACTCTAATAAGCTGATTAGCAAAATATTTTCAAGATGATTTACTAATCAAATTGATAATATAGAAATGACAACAATTCATCCCGACCCACTAAAAAGTAATAAGACAACAATTGACAATATTTATCTGATTAGTTTATTAATGTGTGTCCTAAAAAAACGGCTATGTGATATGAGTCAACATATAATTGGGCACCTTTCACAAAAAAAAACAAAAAAAAAACTATTGACCGAGACAGAGGTAGCGAGCTTAACTGGGACCACCAAAAGGGATTGAACCGGGGTTAATACCAGAGGCGATAGATGGCGGAGATTGAGCGTGGAGAATGACAAACGAACCACCCTCGTCAGATGATAAGAAAGTGACGTTAACAAGGGCCCACTTTAAAGCGTTCATGCTTTCATCACTTCCGTCTACTGCAACCACCACGGTTTTCAACGGTGAACCCATGATTAATTACGAGAAGTCAACCGAAATTAAAATTGAAATTTAGAAAGATTATTAATTTTAATGGATTATTGTTGTTGTAGAAGAAGGATGAGTCATGAGTTATAAAGGCCAAGTTTATAATTGAGTAATGAAATGAATTAATGGCGAAATTATGAAGTACTCCGTAGTATTTTGTATGTCGACCAAGTATTTGGTGTGCTGTTGGCCTGTTGCTATGGGCGGGTTTATTTGTTGCCACCTGTTTTTCTAAGTGTTTATTGTTTTTTTTAACTAAATAAAATATAGATACTTGCTTTGTTTAATTACCGATTTTTGCTTGTGGTCGTCAGAAATTTGTGGTCTCTCGGGTTTTCATAACTATTAACTATGTGTCTCTCATTTGACATTACTTTAATCGGTGTGAGCTTTCACAAATGATAATTTGTTTTGTTTAGAGTATAGAGTATGGTTGTTTTAGTGAAATAAGCACGAAATAAAAAGTATTTGCACAAATGTATAATGAGTTGCAACTCTGGAATCACATCTACGAGATAAGACAATATAAATCGCAAATAACTTGACTTAAATTGTGATTTAACAACCAAATATTTAAAGTTAAAGCACTAGAATATACTTGTAGTGTATCAAAATCAAACATAATACTAGCTAAAACCATAAAAAGTATTTTGTAGAAGTTTGAATCCTCTCCATTTCTAAGAAAAATGGAGAATCCATCACCTCTCCCAAGGTAATAATGAAGTACTATACTTCTCTTTTCAATACCCTTTCTTTTAATTTCCGCTATAAATTTAGACTGTTATATCGCCCGTTCTGATAAGGGTAAAGTCGCGTCACCTTAATCAAAGTAAAACCTAATTCACTACTAACTAACAGTCAGCGGTAAGCAAGGTATCGAATCCACAGGGAGGCGGTAGTATTCTAATCTGTTAAACTAAGTTCGTCTCTAAAGTAACAATTTCTGGGTTTGAGATTTGAGTTCTAAACTAAAAGCAATCAACAATAACAATAAATAATAACAATAATAATAACAGCTAATAATAAGCAATAACTAATAATAAGCAATAACTAACTAATAAGATTGAAAACAATGAGATTAAAAGTCTAGTGGGTCATTAGATTTCAACTCTGACCTGTTACTTTCATGTCGGGTTTGTATTGTGTTTTCGTGTCATGTATATATTTGGAAAGTTTGAATATATTTATTTGATGGTAGATGATAAAATTAGGATTATAACTTGATAAATAGGTCATTTGTGTCAGGTTCATACTTTGAGATTTCAATTCAAATTAGAAAAATTAAATCTTGTGTTGACCCACTTAGATAAATGTGTCACTTAATCTAAACTCAAACTCGTTAGCAGTGGCGGAGCCAGGATTTGAAATTAGGGGGGGCGAAAAATTTTAGAGGGAGCGAACGACTAATTTTATATTGTACATTTAAAAAAATTTAAAAATTTTAACTAAAACTTCAAAATTTTCATCCGACAGGGGAAGCGACCGCCCCTGCTAGCCCCCAGATCAACCACTGCTCGTTAGCATAAATGTTCTTTGGCTCTATAATCTACATTAAACTAATCGCCACGATCTTTCTAAGTTATAATGCAAATGGGTTGTTCTATAGGCCCACTAGGCTCCAACATACATCTTTACAACACTTGTTCTCCATATATGCCTGGCCTGTCAAAAAGGTCCACAATCCAACAAATAAGATTAAAAATCTTGCAATCTTGCCAATCCAAATAATTAAGGACATTGGGCATTAGCCCATTAAAAAGGCACAAATTATCATATGCGACCGACATTATATTGTTAAAAACTTGTGACCTAGAAGTAAGTGGGAGGGGGTTGTAACTGGTAAGAGTTCACGAGTTTGTGACGGCCATAAATAAGACGGTCGGTTACAAAAGAGAGTTAGTCTTAGATGATGCGATTTTACACTATTATAATTCTAAAAAAGATACAAACGCATTCCTATTAGTGGGTAAAAATAATTACTAAAAAAACTGATAACACAATAAATTTGTGTAAAACCGTCTTACACGAGTATCTGTGTTAAAAATAATAGAAAATTATTTTAGGTAACAATGCTTTTATCATCTGAGTTTTGTTAATTTCAGTCATATTATCGTATAAACTTTCTAATTCAAACAACTTATTGTTCTTTCAAACATATCTAAAACTTTTTCCAACTCAATTAAAAATAAAAAGTAAATAGCGTTTCAATTATAAGCAACGACGATTGACATTTGGAAAATGAGTCAAGAGAGTGTTTGGTTGACTTTCTTGGAATGGATTATAATGACTTTTCTCCCTTTCAAGGTTTGGTTGGTGTATTTTGGAATGCAGTTAAAAGCGATATCTAATTCCATTATAATCCCTTGTAGTCGCATGCTCATCTTCTCCCCTTGATACTAAACTCTATTCCATACCTTGTATTTAGGGTTTAGGATGAATCAAACTACTTTATGTGCGAATGGATTTATTTCAAGTTCTTGAACCAAACGACACTTAAATGAATTGAATTTGATTCTTGAATTTTGTTGGATTTTTGATACCAAATTGGTAGTACTTTATTACACTTCTAAGTTCTAATCCCAACAATTTAGACTCTTAATTTAACCTTTTCCTATTGTCATTGGTAAAATTCAGAATTTAAAGTTTTCCTATTGTCATTGGTTAAATTAAATTGTTGATTCCAAAAGTAAACAACATAATTATGACATTCAACGATCAACCACACATCTATTGAAAAAAGCAGATAGCCAAATGTTGAAATTTACAGGTGATCTAGATTGAAGTTACCTAGATGGTCCCACCAAATGAAAATTACCCAAAACCAAGCCATACGTTTCCTAAAATTTACTGTCCTAAGTCTTGAAAATAAAGGTAAAGTGAGTCAGAAATGCATGAAGATGACAAAATTCCACCTTGGTCATCAGTATTATTAGGAAATTGGAGAGTGACTTCTCATCCTCCTTGTAAACAATAAGTCTTGTTTGCGACAGAGCGACTCATCGCAAACTTATAATGAGTCAAATCTCTTTTATAGAGAGTCAGTGGCAAGGCAAGTGGGGAGATTTATTTGCACCTCACTTGCTTTTTGTGGAGGGGATTTGACCCGTCGCAAGCTTATGACGGATCGATCCGTCACAAATGAGAATTTGTGCCTTGTAAAACCGTCAACCTCGCGCGACTCACCATTCTTTAATGTCTTTCTTCAATAGGAATCTATAATTAATTGATGCTCCATTGTTTACGTCGGACACAAATTATAAGGTTACATACTTACATCTTTCATAATATGAGACGGTCTTTTTATTATCTAGATAGTCTTTATTATGGAAGTATATTATCTAGTGATAAGATAGTTCTACGCAATAACTATTTGTGTGGATTATATAATAATGTAATTTGATACAAGTAAAGTCCATATGAATATGAATTTTAAATAAGGTTAACATGGTGGGGTCAGAATTTGAGTTTAGATGGCGGAAATTTTAGGGGAGTAATAAGTAATGTCATGGGATAAACTCGTTTTTTTTTTCCTTTAACCTTTTTATCAAAGATTGCGAGATTTTCATTCTACAGTGGAGGTGAGTGGTTAGCGAGTGCCCCTGCTAACCGCCCGCCTCCCTAAATCCGTGACAACCCTAAAGATAACATGTTTAATCGAAGGTAGCATTTATATTGAGGTTCAACTTTAGGCCTTTACGTATGTTGGAAATGTATGCGCGTTAAGAAGGAACAAATTACTCAATCTGTTCCACTCAATTGTTTGTCTTTTGTATTTTTTGTGAGAGTTTTTTAATTAATTAAAAGCAAATAAATGATTAGGACGGAAAAGGTGTATGCGAGTAAAAGCTAAAACTTTCATGGCCATAAGATTGTTAGGTGTTGGCTAAAAAAATGACAATCACTAGGTATTTAAGTACAAATGAAAAAAGATTGATGATAGCACACAATTAATCCACATATATATATATAATAAGTACTCCGTATTACTAATTTACTACTCGTACTAACTACTTAGTGGTTTACGTATTTACGTCGAAAATATATGTTTCCTTTTTAAAATACGTTTTGCATCATATATATTTTAGGAAAAATGTATATAAAATCAGTTAAAAATACTTAAATGTATACAGGGAGCATGTTGTACGTTGTCAAGAGCGCGTCATGCCTACTCTTGCCTCGTATACTTACATAGCAAGTCATGAACCAGAAAGCACGCATAGACTAGTATATGACTATATGTAATAGCATTGAATTTGGCTCGAAAATAACATTGGATATTCAGAAAGTCTTACTTGCGACGAGGCGATCCGTCGTAAACTTGTGACGAGTTAAACCCTTTTCACATAGAATAAGTGGGAGTGCACGTAGGGGGATCCATTTGTCTCCCACTTGCCTCCCCACTTGCACATTGTGAGGAGAGCTTGACCCGTCGCAAGCTTGCGACGGATCGTCCCGTCACAAATGAGAATGGGTTGGATATTAGTCTTTTGCTTATTTAATGAGGCATCAATTTGATAGGTATGTATGGCTGTATTAGGTGAAATCGAGCAATTCTCATTTGTAAGTTGTGACGGACTAAATACGTTACAAATTTGTGAGAGATCAAATTAAATTCATATGGTAGATAAAGACAAGTCATTTGAGCATTCCGAAATACTCTAATTTTTGTCTTATCTATCCATGTGGGTGATACCTGACCCGTCACAAACTTGTGACGGATATATTTGCCACAGTTTCGTGTCTCATTTTTTATCTCACTATCTTTAGGAGATTGATAACACCACTCGAAAATTTCTTATGCCACCCATTTTTGTGAGAGCATATATCTACATTAGTTTAATCACCCACTCACAAAATTGAGTGATATAAGAGATCGTATCTTTTGAGACATCATCCCCTAAATATAATCATCATTATCTTTTCCTACGAGTGCTGTGTTATAAAGTGAATTAGTGCAATATATAGGACATGAAAATAAGAATATAGGATTTAAAGTTTTCTATAAACCGTTTATTTGTTTCTCACAATTGTGATTGTACTTATAAATTCTCATTTTGTTGTAGACTATACTACTATAGTATGATTTGATTTCATAACTCATCTCAATAATTGGATTTGAGATTAGTCCATAATATACCATCATCGTCTCTTATACTTAGCCAACTTAATTAATAGCTAATATCAATTATTAATAGGATGACATAACTACTTTGTACTCCGTATAAAACAATAACAAAACTCACAAAAGTCATCACTACCCAATATTATAATGTCCCAAAGCCTTTTTCAAATTTGAAATAGACACATCTTCGTACAAAACTAATACAAGTATTACTCCCAATACTTTTTGTTTGTTTACTTTTTGGTGCTAACAAATATTATCATATACCTCATCCTTCAGATAAATATTTTCAAGGTACCAAAGTTAAGTCAACTAGCAAATTTCACAAAATTTTCAATATGTTGTTAATTACTAAGGTAAGAAACTTAGTAATTAAAACTAAAACTTTGGAAAAATCTCAACTCTCTAAATGTTCATTCAAACTTCAAACACAATGAACTTATTAATCAAATCATGTTCAGTTCATATCAGAATTAAATTCATCATTTTCATAAATAACATGATAACTTAATAAGTCACTCATTAGCGATACCAATGCCTTGTTTCTTTTAGACTTAATTTTACAAAGGTTTATATTCATAAGAGCTTCCTCAACTGAAATAAACTTATAGCCGCTGAACTTCTGAAAAAATAGGTATAAATTAAAATATACCTTTCTAAACCGAACTTATAAATACTGAATTGAACTAAACTATACTTTTAGAAGTTCAAACTTTAGATATTTGGATAAGAGGATTTGGAGGGAAAGACAAAATTGAGAAATCAATTCTTCATTTTCCATTTATTTTTGTTACAATTAGTCTTACTTATGACGGGTCGGATCTCTCTTACAACCTTGCAAGTGGGAGGAGAAGTGGTAAATTAGTGATTTCCGACTTGCCCTCCCACTTGCAAGTTTGTGAGAGAGATCCGACCCGTCACAAGCTTGTGACGAATAGTGACCGTCACAAATAATAATTTGTATTTTTGTTATCCAAACAGACACTTTAAATCCCAAATTTCGAGCTTATCGAGGTAGCCACAAAAACCGTCCCCATAAAACAAAATAAAACTCACCGTCAAACAAGTCCAATACCAAGTCGTAACCAAAAAAAACTGAAGTTTTTGCCAAAGTAGGGTTCATCCTACAACTATTTACCAAAATAAGGCGCGTTTGAAACTATTTACCAAAAATGGGTCCACGTCATCAATTTCCGCCTTTTTATTTTTTTTTTAAAATTTTAATACATCTCGCTCTCCGGGAGAGCGAGATTCTTCAGCGTCAAATTCCAAAACCTTCTGCCAATCTATTATTTGAGTTCAGCACCATCTCGCTCACCCGCATAGCGAGAAGCTAGTGAAGTCAATAGCTTCTCGCTCTCCCCCATAGCGAGATGCTACAGCATACATTAGAAAAGAAAACAGCCCCCCCCCTTTCCCCTTTCCCCTGTCATTTGATAAATTTGATGTTGATAAATTTGATAAATTTGAAGTTGATAAATTTGAAGTTAATCATAAACCGTTTCATAAAAGTTGATAAATTTGATGTTCATACAAGCTAATTGTTTTAAATTAAAACAAAACCAAACGTAATTGTCTTAAACTAAAACGAAACATAATTGTCTTAAAATAGAACCAAACATAACCAAAGTTTCATCATATACTATCTATTCTTGACGACGACTTTTCCCCTTCTTTCTTGCCCTTGACGTTGATGGTCCTTCCTCACTCTCTTGGGTAAGTTGCCTACGAGTATCTAAATGGCGAAAGTCGTATCGTGGAGGGGATGGTGGTCTTGGCTCTTCATAGTTGACAAGATGTGCTTGATTGGTGTGACGCAAGGCATTAAGTGAGCATTGTCGCATGCTTTCAATCAATGTGCAATGATTCAAGGGGACATCATCCGGCATATCCTTAAGCATTGTTGTCGCCGTGTTGTAGTTGTATATGTTGCTCTCGGTCTACATTTTATAATCGTTAACATTAGAAAAATAAATAGTCAAGCGAAATAAATATAATTGATATAAATTGAAATAAATAAAAATGACTTACTAGCAATTGATAATCGGCGGCGGTAGGGTAGTAATAGTGATAATCCGTGTAGTCTTCAACGACTTGGCTACTATGGGGAGCAATGCGTTGACGAGTGATTGGGGTGTACCATTCGTAGTACTCATTGTCCCGGCTCATTAACCCGGAGTATTGGCTTCCCCCTTTGTGACACCCTCAAATTTGCGGAAAGAAAAAAATTATTTAAATACATAAAGAAATATAATAATACATAACGAAGGTGTCATTACATAATAAAAAGGTTCGTTACAATACTGAATAAAATTCTACAAAAGAAATATACAAGACGGGAGACATATCTCCCGTATAAATACGGAAATAAAAGTGTATATAACAATATACAAACTATGAACCGAATATAGGTCCAAGGTAAAATACTTCGCTCGCTAGCTCGTCATGTACCCCAAAATATGCATCACCACCTGTTCGACCGCATTAAATATAAACACGGAAGCCACAGTCAGTGGGGAGTAACTCCGAGTTCTCCCAGCCACGAAATGTCGAGTTTAATGAAACATGAAAAACATGAAAGCAATGTATATAGAAAATACAAAACCTTAACATATATGATATGCTTTTCATGTTATGGAACAGTTAACTAACACATAACCTATCATGTGAAAGCTATCATGTGAAACCGTTAATAAAATATAACTCGAGGTAGGGAAGCTGGTATGCTGGCTCAGCGGTTACCAAGTAACATGGCCCTGATACACTCAAACCCTAATCAACACGTAATCAGGTGAATCAGTTAACAACCAGTAATCCAAACTCTATCAATCTTAGCCGGCTTGCATCTCACCTTCTAAAACTCATAGAATCATACAAACATGAAAGACTGATACTTCTATAAACAGGCATAAGTTCTTAGGACGGCGATATACTACTTCTGTAACGCGAGGCTATACCACAAGGTAGGAAAACATATCCTAGTCCTAGACTGATCAGACCTAGCGACAACAGCTATTCCGTTCCCCGTCCCATGACATAACCGTCTATGAGAAACTCTACTAGGCGACCCCTAAGCAGAGATGGCTAGTACTTAAGCTGGCTCCAGTCCCAAAACGGATCAGGCAGCCATGCCCCGACTTGGATATAAACCCACCAAGCCGAGACACAAAAGCTATCATCAGGTGAACATATACTCGTTAAAGACAGTACTGGCCTATCAATGTCATGGTCCAAGCTACTCATTTAGAATTAGAATGGTCAAGACGCCATATTCTCATAATTCTCTATGGGTACTTAGTCAACACGACACCAACCATATAATAGAACAGTCACGGGGAAAACATTCTATCATGTGACTAATTTCATATAAGTAATTACCAAATATCATATCGCCTCATATCTACTAAGGCTAATTCAATAATCAATAAAACCTTACTTGAAGACAAATCCCCGACCCGAGTCCCGCGACGGGTCATCAGTCAAATCGGGGCTGACTAGATCTTAGTTTGACCAAACCCGTTGGATCAAACCGGCTAGAAGCAGATTCTTTATCACATAGACATAAAATCAACATATTCATTACATGTTATTTTATTACTACTTCTAACATGTGAATTATCATATTATACCCAAAACCCGCTTGACTTAAATGATTTCAACGTAAACTAATCTCGTATTATAATTTCTAACATGTGAGAAATAATAATTTTATGAAAACCTTTTTAATTAACTATTTTACTTATTAATATTTCCCACTTGCTAAATATTACAAAACACGATAAAAATGACGATAACTCAAAAACCGACACGAGTCCCAAGGTGGGACCCACGGGCTGAAATGGGCCGGACCCAATATGGGCCTGGATGGGCCCACGGGCTGTTTTGGTTTCAAAAAGGCTGTTTTACTTTAATTATTCTAAAACCGTTTTCTAATATTTTCCCGCATGCTTAACATAATTAAAACCCGTCAAAACAACAGTTAAACAACCAAACATCGACACAACCCAAACCAAAACCCGGACCCACCTTGACCAACCCAGACCGGGTCTGAACCGGCCTGGACCGGTCCGGTTTGGACCCGGTTCTTGCCCCTTTCTCGGTTCCATCATCAAACACACCAAATCAATTCCAAACTTGTTTTTAATCATCAAACAACCATTTTAACAACATTCATACCAAATCATAACTTATTAAAAATCATCAAAATTTGTCAAGAACATTAAACTTGTTAAAATTTCATAAACAACATAAAAATCATAACTTAGTAAAAATCATTTAAAATTCTTCAAGAACACTAAATTTGTTAAAAGTTCATAAACAACATAAAAATCATAACTTATGAAAAACCATAAAAATTCATCAAGAACAATAAATCAACATAAAAATTCACTACAACTTAAAAATCATCAATAACACTAAATCATCATAAAAATTCATACAACATAAAATCATCAAAAATCATCAAACATCACAAAAATTCCATACAACATAAAAATCATAAAACCACATAATAATTACTACTTAACATATTACTACCTAAAAATCCATAAATCATAAAACATGAACCAAAAATAAAGATGAACCAAAATCCAAATAAATCAAATTAAAGGCTATGTTACTAACTTAACTCTTAAATACTATAACATGAGCCAAAACTAAAAACTTACAAAAACAAAACTAAGGCTATGTGACATTAATTCGTCGAGTAAATCGGAAATGTTACCTTAGCTAGCAAAATCCACTTAGCACAAAATATAAGAAAATATAAATAAGAAACCCCTTCTACTAGTCTTCACCCAAAATATAAGAGTCCCCAAATTCGTCTTCAAACTCTTCCCCTATAATAAATAACAAGAAAAACAATTATTAGAACTTAAACTAAATTTTCCATAATTAAATGATGAAAACGATCTTGACGGAATTGAAAATAAACCGTACTAGAAGATGAGGAGCGAAGAGGAGAGTCTAGAAATATAAATTAGGAAGGATTTAATTAAGAAATGAAGGATTTATGGATGTTTTGCTCAAGAACGATGATGAACTAAAGATGAACGATGAAGAACGCGAAGAACGATTAAATAAAGTGAGGTTTTGATCTTATTTTGATTTGTTGTAAATGAAAAGTTGTTTGTGAGTCATATGGATGGTGTGTGTGCCGTGTGTTTATAGACACATAAAGGTGTCGAGTTTTGAAATTGTTGTTCCGTAATTGACTCGCGTTTAATAATTATTTTACGGTTAAACGATTAAATATAATTAACGATATTAAGTTAATTAGATTAAATATCAAGATATTAAGATATTGTATTCAAAAGTAATGAAATATCAAGTCCTATTAGAGGACTTTTGAGCCGTGTGGTATGGTGAAGAATCGGTCTGATTTCGAGCGTTTTGCGTAATTTTCGTTAATTGATCGATAAAGCGAATAGTGATCTAGATATTATGATATTGTAATCAAAAGTAATCAAAATATCAAGGCTATTAGAGGACTTTAAGGAGCCGTGTGGTTTGAGGTGATTCGGTTCTGTTTTTGGCTTCGTTTTGCGTATTCTCCGGTGTACGGATCGATAAGTATAATTAAATATCTAGATATTGTGGATTATTTTTAAAATCAAAATAAATAAAAAATATCTAATGGTGAGTGGGAACGCGTGAAACACGCGCGGGTTACTCCTGCCAAATCAGTTTCGATTTTGTTGCGGCGCATTACATGCGTCGGGAATAGTTAAATGACGTTCGATTAAAAACCGTAAAAGTTATTCTTTAAATTCCGAATAAATTCAAAATAATTATATTAAATTATGATACATCATAATAAATATAAATAAAAATAAATCAAAAATATAATTTTTTTAAATAAAATTTCGGTCTTCAAAATCGCAAGACGAGTCGGGAAAAGTCAACGAAAGTCAAAATCGACTAAAAAGTCGGAAAAAGTCAAAATGGCTTAAAAGTTCAAAAAAGTTTAAGACGACTTAAAAATAAATAAAAAGTCAATGACGACTTTAAAAAGTCAAGGAAAAGTCAAAGACGGTTTAAAAGTCAAGAAAAGTCAAAGATGACCAAAAACGGTCTTTTCATGAAATCTCTCAAAAATTCCAAATACGAACGCGGAATTTCAAAATACGACTCGGAACAAAAATTCCTATATTAAAAACTTAAGTTTTACTGAAAAGTATCCATAAGCTATTGCTTAAGCAAATTGGGTACTTTTCGGGTTGTTACAATCACCCCTCCTTTTAAAAAGTTTCGTCCTCGAAACTTAGAAGAAGGAACGTAACATATATGTAGGTCTTTTTCCAAATTATTAAAAATATATTTATAATAAAATACGGGATCTTATCTACGGAACGGCAGGTTCTCGTCAGCATCAAGAATATCGATAGAAGGTATGTAATCTTCGAACGGTTAAATCGAATAGAAAGAGGAAATAAAGAAGGAAATTTACCTCAAGCAAAGAG